>NW_019379487.1:1833669-1883067 GCF_000648655.2 Copidosoma floridanum | reverse complement strand
AAAAAATTAATTTACAATACAGTTTAGAATGATATGACAATTATTTGTTTAGCATATCTATTGAGTACTCAGTAGTAGGAATGCAAAATGAAAATAATGATTCTATTTCGTATGATGTCTGGCTAATATATATATATACATAATATAATAATGGAAACTCTTAACAAGTAGAAGAATAGATAAGTACGACAAAAAATTGTACAAGTATGTGATTGTGATTAGACTATAATTGAAATAATGAATATATATATATATAGTGAAAAAGTATAAATTTTTCTTTTTTTTTATTTGTATATAATATAAACATGACATTGAAAAAATTTTCACTGCGATATTATGAATGAATTTCCTTTGAACAAACCTATTATGCCAAATAAAAAAACCACAACATTTTAGTTGGATTCGTACAAAAAAACATAAAAGACGGACAACTTTTTTCTATCCAAGCCAAAAAAAAGGCTGAATGATAAATATGTATAGTTTCATACTGCAGTCATGTGTAGAGAAAAACGATTTTACCAATAAGATTTTGTGTGACTGATAAATGGAATGGCTACGTCTAAAGTTATTTTTGTTTACATTTTTTTTTTTTCTTTCAGCTTTGATAGCGAATCTTCGATTTACTTAGAAAAAAAAAAAAAAAGCAAAGAAATAAAACAGATTGTCAAAATGTCTTTATGTAGTTCATTCATATGTATCTAACTTTGTAAGCTATGAAACTAGTTTTATCAATGAAGCACTAAAAATATTGAAAATAAATTCAAAGTATATAATTCATTTATTACCTCCTTATAATATTCTGGTCAATAAAAAATTAGTTTTTTTACATCAGTTCATCACGATTCTAGTATAGCGTCAATAGTTATTTATGAAAATAATTTACTTGTACTTTGAAACTATCACAAGGTCTAAAAATCACTGTTTGTGAAACTCTGAAACAGAAAATCATAGGAAATTTGATAAAAGATATTCTAAAAAAAATTCCAGAATCCAATATCTTGTACAAATAATAATTGATCTGAAAAGAGTATTAAAAATTTTTCGTAAGTATTTTATCAATAGCATTTCCTAATAAGGATTTTTATTTTTTAATTCATGCTTTTTATATTATATTCTTAATTTTGTTTGGATTGCACAAAAATTTGTACCTATTAAAGTAACCACAACTTAAATACCAATACCAGCACAAGAAAATACAAATTTAATCCCTTGATTCTCAGACCTGCAAAGCTTAAGAGAGTAGGTACACAAGACTCATTATAAAAAAAATATAATTTGCAAACATTTTTCCTCATATAGTTTGATTTATTTATACTTTTGAGCGTCAACGTTTTTTCTTTTACAATATTTCTTATGTATTTTTATGTGGTAGTTGAATTAATCAATGTTGGAAAAAGAAAAAGAAAAAAAAAATTGAATAAAACCAAAAATGTAATGTGCAGTGATTTCAATTCAGTTTATTTCACAGGCAACAAGCTAAAATATTTTCAGCAATGATTGCAATGAAACAAACCAGCAAGGATACCAATGCAATAATAATTAAAGCACACGAGAGTTAATGGCGCATCTTAAGAAAAGCAAACGGCTGATAATAAGCTAACCAGATATAAATAGATTTATACCAAAAGCATATACAAATGGGAAAAAAAATGTATCTATTATATATTATTGAGTTAAAGTACCTATCATGGCACTCCAGAAACCTCTATCAACTCATGTAAATACGAAATGTAAATAAAATCACCAAAACCATGAAATGATACTTTTGTATATAAATATATACAGGCTATTCCAAAAGAGGTTTCGACTATTTGAAAATAATTAATACAATGATATATGAGCAAAAGTACATGAAAAAAAAAAAAGAAAAAAAAAACCTGAACAAACAAATAATAAGATGAAAAAGCATTATTTTAACGTTTTTACGTTGATGTATTTGTATTAAATGCCATATGTAAAGCATCAACTCAAGCACTAAGTCGATTAAAGGTGAGTAAAAAAAAATATTCAGTACCTTTCATCTTTCTTTGAAAAGTTTTTGAGACGAAAAAAAATAAAAGTTTTGCCTTGACAATTGAAAAAAAGTGACAATGAGCCTGTGAATGTAAACAAAAATACGTCTTATTACTTTACAAAGCACTCAAATACGTATCATTTGCTCTGTACATTGAAAAAAAAAAAAAAAAAATCTGAAGAAATTACGTGTGTGCTGAAAAAAAAATACATGATAGTAATTGTTTGATCGAAATAAAAAAAATTTTAATTTTCTTACTAATGATCATTCACTACGTGTAAGTTAGGATGGATTCTGAGGTATTTTCCATTTTGAAAAAAAAAACAAAATTCACCCTCTAAAAAACCCCGAATAATTTCCGAGAAACAAAAGCTTACCAGACTATCGGATTCAAGTATCACGAGAAAAAAAAATTCATAATTGTATTCAAATGAAATTAAAAGTAATCGCAGTCTTAATAGGTTACATAAGTTATTAAAAAAAATAAATTGAAAATAAATGAAACAAGGAGATAAACCCTAAAAGTCTGAGCTTAAAATTGTATTAAAAAATAAATATCGGGTTACTGAACTCAAACGACGAATTCGTATTACGATGAAAAATAAATAGATAGGACAGATATGTTTTTGAATCTTACACCGATAATAACCGAATACTAATAAATGTTGTTTCAACTTTTTTTTTCTTAGGATACTGAAGATAACCAAAGCCAAGGTCTCCCAACTTGTGAATCAAATCACTGGTCAATGACCATACTGGCTGCCTGAAACACACATCGACTGTGATACAAAAGAAGCTCTTCCAAAAGACTGATGGACTGTGATACATGTAAATGTTTTTGTATTGTTTTTATACTATTATTTTAATGATGAACCTCGTTGAACTTTATTTAATGAAAAAGTTTTACGCCTAAAATTTTTTTTACTACTATAAAATTAGTGGAACCATCGAAACAATAAAAAAATATTTTTTATGAAATTAATTTTTCGTAAACTCATTTTCTCGCACACATTCTCTAGCAGTACTTTTGTTATTTTAATTATTTTCTTGCAACACATTTCCATATAAATTTCCACCAGATGAAATTTTGCATATTCAACGTCCACGCGCTCTTCGTAACAATTGTCACTTGGCTGTTTCTCTGGGCTCGCCTGCGCGCAACCGATCGGGTATAACTTATAAGCATATAAACAAGTGAAAACATGTTGAACTTTCCCAAAAAAAAAAAAAAAAAAAAAAAAAAAGCTGCCGGCTTCGTTCCCTGATTATACCTAAATTCGCCGTACACCTCGTCGTGCATGTAATTAATTATATACCTACCCATATGTTGTATCGATTAAAAGCCGCATCTCTAATCCAACCGCGTTATTCAATGTGTGCACGCGTATGTGTCTGTGTCAACTCTGGCGGGAGCTTATTTTTCAAGTCAAGCTGGTCAGTTCGTTCTCCCACAAATGAGGACCAACGCAATTAATTAAGCACCTTTGGCTGCTGCTGTGGCTTGTTTAGTCGTATATGTATATACCTATGCATATGCTGCTGCTGCTCCTCCTCTTTTTTCTCTGGTGCGTTTAATGGCTTGATTATAATCGTTGGGTGAAAAAAAAACGTGGGGAAGGGTAAATTCACGCGTACGAATTTATACGAGCTTGTTTTTTTTTTTTTTTTTTTTTTCTTTAATTGTTTCCAAGCGATTGATTTCGATCCACGCGATAAGATTTGTATATAATATAAACATGACATTGAAAAAATTTTCACTGCGATATTATGAATGAATTTCCTTTGAACAAACCTATTATGCCAAATAAAAAAACCACAACATTTTAGTTGGATTCGTACAAAAAAACATAAAAGACGGACAACTTTTTTCTATCCAAGCCAAAAAAAAGGCTGAATGATAAATATGTATAGTTTCATACTGCAGTCATGTGTAGAGAAAAACGATTTTACCAATAAGATTTTGTGTGACTGATAAAATATATATGTGCAGCGCATATTTTTTATTAAGTGCTTTTGTCCAATTAAAAAGTATTTTGTTGATATTTTAATCACTGTATGTATCATTTCAGGGTTATGCTACGGCTCCCCCACCAGATAATAGATATGGCGCACCACCAGTTGCCAGTTCTGGCTATGCGGATCCTTACGGCTACAAGGCACCAGCCGCAGGTACCAATTTTATTGAAGCATGTATTTCCGCAAGCAATTATAACTATTCAATGGAATTGTTATCATTGTATACATTTAACCATAATTTTTATGGACTTAAATTCTGATCAGTATTATGAAACCTTTTTTTCCACTATAGTTCCATAATATAAAATAATTTTGGTTATCATAAAGTATGCCATTAATTTGAATTTTGTTAAAATTTTATACTATTTATTTGTATTTGTATTGTAGAATTAAAAAGATTTTAAAAATGTTGATATTAATTCTAAAAAAATAAATATATTCAGCACCTTATCAACAAGAGGCAGTGGACAGCGGATATTATAATTATTCTTCAGCTTATGACTATCAAGGCCAGTCCGCTAATTACCCTCCTATGAGCTATGGAACGAATTAGTACGAATTCACTGCAGAATAACATGGTCAGTTTTTTGTTAGATTATTTATAATATTGTTGTTTTTGTTAATATTTTTTGTTGTAAGTTTAATCTTTTTGTTAAAACTAATAGCGCACTAGATTTGGTTATAGTTAATTGTAGAATTTTTTTATTTATTTGATTGTAACGCAGAAAAAATGCTTTTTGTTTGCACCTTTGGTAACTTCATTTTATTTATTTTTTTTTTCACTCTACCATCACATTGTTTTATCTAATTAAAAATGCTGTACTGCCTCTTGTTCATTAGAAAAATAATACTTATTCTGAATGATTTCTTGTTTTTGGCATCTTTCAAAGCAAAAGTACTAACAAGTTCCTCAATCCAGAAAAGATTGTCTATTACCGTTTTAAAAGCCTACCCCAACTCTATTATGATTAAGTCTTGAATGTTATTTACTTACTGTATATGTTAAGCAATTGAAAAAACAAAAAGCAAGTTACTGTCATTATAAGTTTTGAATAAACGGTATGGATGAACAAAAATAACAGTGGAAAAAACTATGATACATGACACAAGTCAAAATGATAAATAAGTTTCGAATGTTTTCCTAACAACTACCAATTTACATTGCATGACTTTACTACTACTGTTATTTTTTAGTAATGTAATATATTACTAGACGCATTGAATAATTGGACTTTTTCAATCGCAGATTATGCAGGCCACGAAGCTGTTTATGGAATCCAAGACTATGGTGAGTACCAATACTAAAACGGAGTTTAAGCCAATACAAACAAAAAATGCGATAAAAATCGTCGCGTTAATATCAATACTCCCATTATCGTCGTCCCAAGCAATCCTGTTCTGGTCTTATCTCTTATTTTTGAGTGAATGCCTTAAAACAAGCATTTAAATTGTAACCAGTAAATAGGCAGGATTGCTGAATATAGCATCGGTAATCTTGATAATCAAGATAGGTCTGCATCAGTTATACTGCAAATATTGAAAAAAATGTCATTTTTGAAGTCACGTGGATAAGAATTGCAAAGAAAAAACTTGGTATACACATTTTTTTAACGTGACTTTAAAATAATAATTAAATATTTAATTTGTATAAAAACCTAGATGTAATTTGAGTAATACTTTTGCCAATTTTTCGTACATTTTTTATCCGACTGTCAGTGTGGGTAAAAGTAACGTTGTATTACTTCAGAGGAGTGATACAATTCCACAAGTAAAATTGATACACAAGATAAAGTAAAAGGGTAAAAGATGCGTGTGCGATTATTTGAAACATCCATAACGAATTGTTAATAACTTCTTTTATATGTACATAATATAATCGTGTAACATTTTTAAGTTAATAACTACTGCATTGGAATGCTGTTTGAGCTCATACTAAGAATATTTTCTAAGAATTTGTTTGAAACAGGAAGTGGAGATTAAGAAAAATAAGTAAATGTGCAAGAGAAATCATGAATACTTACTGACGTTGAACCAGTACCGTCATCATAATCGTTAAACTTACAGTTACGAAATCCGATCTAAATTTTTTTACATACAAAGACTCATTTTTTCTTTCCTAGCATGTGAAAAATCAACTTCTCTTTAATTTTTAGTTAGTTCTATTTTAAACATTTTTAAATAATTGGTAGCATTTTTAGTTTGTGTACATCTAATGTCGAATTTTCAGAGTAAGTTATTTATGCTGCTTAAAAATTTTCATTTTCTCGTAGCGTCATCACGTGGAAACTTAAAAAAATTTTATCTACTTTTGGTGAAAGATACTCGTGCCTGTCTTATGATAATACAGCTTTTTGTACTTGTTTCGATTCAGTATCTATCAATTTGATTCCTTAAGAATTGAATGAATTTAATATGTATCTCGTGTCTCGTTCAACAGTGGTGGTCCACCTAGAGGTATGATGCGTGGTCGTGGAGGTCCGGGAATGAGGGGCGGACCGCCCATGAGAGGCAGAGGAGGTATGCCAAGTAGAGGACGTGGTGGACATTATGGGTAAGCTGACATATTTAAAATTTAATAGATTTTTTCTCAAATTTTCAATTATATAATTCAGTTCATTGGGTTTACAGTGCACCACCAGATGCGGGTGGCGTTGGAGGTTCTCCCTCTGGAGTACCCCGAGGTAGGGGAGGAGCAGGAGGTTTCAGAGGTAGAGGTCGAGGAGAGTATTCGAGTCGTGGAGGTGGAGGTTTCAGAGGTCGCGGTGGACTCGGTGGCGATAGACCGCGTGGTGGAAGGTAAACTAAACTCGATCTGTATGAAAAAAAAAAATTGTCTACAAAGATAACAGTATTGTATTACAATAATTTGATTATGTTCAGAGGAGGATCACGAATGCCAGGTGGTGGTCGAGGTGGCTTTGACCGTGGTGGTCGGGGTGGCGGTCGAGGTGGTCCCCAGAAGCGTGGTGGTGGTCCACCTGGTGCCGGTGGCCCACTCAAGAGGCCAAGGTTCGATGCCGGTCCTCCTGCACCACCTAGTAATGGTTACGTGTCGGCACCTCCAGCTCCAGGTTATGGCAGTGCTGGTAACGGTTATGCCCCAGCAGCACCACCTGCAAGTAACTACGGTGCAGGATATCCACAACAAGGCTATGCTCAGGGCTACCAGGGTTACGAAAGTTATCAACAGCCACCAGACTACGCACAGTCCGCGGTACTACAAATATTCAAAGCTATTCCCTTTTATGATCCATATACATTGAATCTAATTTATTTTCATCTGTCGTTGTATCTATGATTAATTTTTACTTTTAATATTTAATTGCAACTATTTCTTTCATGTACATTAGTATAAATGGCTTGACAGATTGTACAGTTGGTCTAAATTAAGTTCAATGCGTTTGCCACTTTCTGAAGAATAAAACTTTTTTGGATGANTTTTTTTTTTTTTTTTTTTTCTTTAATTGTTTCCAAGCGATTGATTTCGATCCACGCGATAAGCGATTGATATCGTAAAAAAAAAACACTCCTTCAGTAGATATAGGCGTTACCAAGATATACACGATTGTTTGAGACAAGTTTTTCAGCACAAATAAGTATATTGTATTAAATTGTTGGGGGAAAAAGAAACCAATTTTTTAAAAATAGCTTAAATCTACAACCAGAATGAGTTGGCGGTACAGTTGACTTGGTGACTTTAATTATTATTATAACGTTCGAAACTCGAACACTGAGTGAGTTTAAAAAAGAAAAAAACTTTGCTCTCCCGAACTTTGAAACAAACAAAATAAAAGAAAAAAGTACTCTTCGAATGAGTTCGAGAACGGCGAGGGTTCAAACCGTGCAAAATTCCAAGACCTGATGTCTCCATGGTTCACGTACTTATACGTACTATACACAAACATGTGTTTCCAGCGTGCATACATTATAATATCCGCAGTAACCACCAATGCAGCGCAATTGGGGAGCTCAATTTGAATTCGGGCCGGCGTACAGCTCTAAATTGCTCTTCCTAAATCAATCGAGTCGGAAAGTTCAGCCCTGGGGGGGTTTATCCGCTCCGCGTGCAGTTATCACGTGAAAATCCGCGTACAGCTCCGCAGTGACTATGTATAAATATACATACCTGTGGGTACGTATATAAGTTGGTCGCCCCGGCGTTTATCATAACCGTCGCGTTCGCGAATTGCCCGTCCCTATAACCGGTAGCAACTCTGGGGCGCATCCCTCCTATACTCCTCCTGTGTTGGCCTAATGCATGCCTCAAACGTCGCATATTATGGGACTCGCAAGAATTAGCGTACGGCGATGACGAGGGACGAGTTTATACAATATATAGTTTTACTAGGAGAATTAATCATATAGGTACTGATATTCTTTAGCGCGGAGATGAGTTGTCGCGCGTACGCATACGATGGTTTTAAAATTTTACCACCCCGAGTCATCGATACTCACTGCCAACTTGTCCTTTGGCTTGAAAAATATTCGCATCGTTTTCACAACGCAGGTAAGTATACACAACATTTTCGATTACCGGGCGGTTTTTCGATTCACACTCGTGCAAAAGTACCCGTTCAACCAACATTTGCGCGTCCGGCTTTTACCGCAGTTGGAACATTATAGATTTCTCTGTGTGAAATAACTGTCCAAAGTTGGCTAAGTAATTGGACCCCCCCTCGGCATCATCGCACACGCGTTCCCTCTGAATTCGCGATTCCGACAAATCGTGAACAGGCCACCCTCCCCCCCCCCCCTTAAGCTTCGAAAACACGGTAAATTATACGAAATTTCACAATTAAAACTCCTTTCTTCGGGACAATAAATGGGACGAATGAGCGAGATCACACGGTTTTTTTTTTTTAAATTACATCTTGAGGTCTCGCATCGTCCAAACCCACCGCCCGTATATATATCTATGAGGGAGCAGCGTGACGGAATTCAGGACGCGCGCTCGCGAGTAATAATAATTTTTTCTTTTTCTTTTTTTTTTTTTTTTTTCCGATCGGTGCCACATTTCTCTCCCCTTGGCGTGACTATTTCAATTAAACACGAGAGAGAGAGAGAGGCTGAAACTTTCCGAACGACGCGTCGCACGCGCCGGTTTTACCAAAGCGATCGGGACTAACGTCCGCCCCTTTATAAGTAAGTTTCTAGAAATAGATATTGGGTCTATGAGTATAGGTATACCGGTATATATGTATGGCGATGTTCGAGGTAAATGACTGATGTATGTGTACTCCTCGCCGCGGTGCGTGCGTTTTTCAATAAATTTATGCGCATCAAAAGTCGACGACTCCGTCCGTAATTGTGTGAGTCTCTTTTCGCTGCTCCGTAATTGTTTTTTTTTTTTCTTTTTTTTTCTTTTTCACGTGAAAAACAAAAAAAGGATAAAAACACATAAAACTCACTATATATTTATGTAGGGAAATTGTGAAAAAAATATATGATATACGTGTGCAATTTCACTTGGGGAACGCAAATGGTGTGGTTTTAATTTTTCATGGACAAATATGTATCCCAAACCCGTAGCACCGTTCCAAAGTCGAGAGAGACTCGCTGTCGCAATTAGGATTCAGCGCACCCTCGGCACACAGGGCCCGCGAAGAAAAAAACGAAAAAAAAAAAAAAAACCGCAGCTGCTCGAAACATATACATCCAATACATCTTCCGCTTCCGCTGTATAACTATATACATATACTATTTTCATCCCGCGTAAATAACGTGTATGAAAAAATAAAAAGAAATAAACCTGTGCAACCCCTCACCGCCGCTGATCACTTTGGCGCGTCTACCCTCGTATATTCCGCGTTGGGGGTCCTCTCTATTTTCAACCTCGCATTAAATTTCTCGCGGCTCATCGGCTCAGACGTCTCCGCTCCGAGGACACCTTCTTGCAAACGAATAGTCTTGTTCCATCCATGTATGCATGTATGTATATACAGTCTATGTATATACGCCTTCCTCGAGAAGAGGTAGGTATGTATACATATCGTAAACCCCGCAGCCACGCGAGCAAGTTGCACAATGCCGCTCATCAGGTGGAATCGGGTATAGGTATAGCCTCTCGTTTGTCATTCCACCGCGAATTCGGCTTAATGTCTCTCATTGTGTCGTGCACGCGCGGGAGCTGCGCGTCATCAACACACTCGCTGAGAGAGACGTCTCGGTGCGTCAACCATGAGACAGTCCCCAAAGTTTTGTCCCGTGTACCTACTTGGATACACTCTAATATTAGGGTATAACCACAGCATCAGTGCTTTTCCAATGAGTTTGTACATTGTGCTCGGGTCGATCGGCAAAATAACCCCCTACCGCCTGTTGCTGCTCCCCGATTTGTAAGGTCCGCGTATACATCTGATGCGCTGCACACGTGGACGACGTCGATTATGGCACGAAACATCAATCGGCAAAAGTGGCCAAGTCCTGGATCTCTCGGAGGATAAAGAGTAATCGGGCGTCACCGCGGGATGGGGTAAAAGGGCCTAAATAATTTTATAAACAGCACCGCCGATTGGACAAAGGTATAAGTAGATTTTTCATGCATCCGGTACATATGGATTTAACCGACAGCCAACTCTACGAATTGTCCAATTTGGTAAACAATATTACGTTTGGTCGTTTGACGGATAACAGGCCGGTTGTGAACCATTCCTATGCAAATATACACACCTTAAACTTTATACTGTGCTCAGATGATTTTTTTACATTATACGTACCTAAATGGCACAAGTGGCAAATGACAGTCGATGCGAACACACACACCCATATTCGTACAAATTGCCGCTCCGTTAACCAATATACAATTTTCCCTGCCCCACAAAACATCGGACATAGTTAGGCTCCTATCGTAAAATCGAGTGTTATACGATATCGTCTACGCAAAAAGTTCCCCAACAATTATACATTGTACGCATATTTTGTACCTTGGACTAAACACATCGGCCTCCTGTGTCGCTGATGAATCCAAATGTGGGCCTTGGCCGTTGCGGCGCCTCTCCGCAAAACCAACCACCTGCATATAGTTTGAACTAAAAATCACCGACAATACTTATTATATCACCGTAAAGGTGAGAGCTCGCCGCAACAAACGACAGTCTTGTCCCTGGGCGGTACTTGGCAATTGGATAAGATTTAATCAACGTAAAGAACCAGACACACCTCGGTTGCTCTTGTTTGTACAGAAACATGTGTACTTATGGTTGACTAAAAAAAAAAAAGAAAAAAAAAGAAATTATATTACACAGCAACAAAACCGAGCTGCTGTTGGTCTATTGTTTTTTCCTACCTTTTCAGCTCGCAGCCGGCAGAGACCAAGTGCAGTACACGGTATATATATATAATTGTGAAATCTAATCAAGGGAGTAAGCGCATACGTATATGTACGTATACCTATATAACCCGTGTGCAGCTAGTTTTGCGGGTGACGCGAGTCCGACAACCTCATGGCCGTATATAGCGTCCGCAGGACGAATCTCGCGGTCCGCGCGGGACACACGCGACCGATTAAACAACGCGCGCGAGCTTGCTTCTCGTGGCGTTTGCACAACTTTATGTATACTGCACATTGAATTTCCTTGTCCAACCCAAGGAGACAATTTAATGTAGCGATGTCAGAGGGCAACAAAAAATAGAGTATCACTCGCTTATATAATATAATATACACATGTATGTACAACTGTATATATAATATAAGTAATTAGGAAAATGCATGGGGGTAGATTAGCATTAATCCTATTAAGCCTGCAAGTGGGAGCCCCAAAAAGTGTACATGTACATGATTACGCCAACAACGCGATACCATCGGGACGCAAAAGCAAAAGTTCACCCTCATGTATACAATATCCCCCTTTTTCCACCCTAAAAACCATACAGGAGGATGGGGGGGGGGGTCTCTTTTGCACAAAAACCACGCGCACCACATTCGCTACCAGCGATACCTATCAGATAAACACGCTGCTCTTTACCGATGTATATATTATATACACCAAAGAGAGAAGTGCAGTGTTTGGGGAGTATTTGTACAGGTATACATACATTATTTTACACTCGGGTGGGAGAGGATCGCGCGCCGCGCAACGTGGTATAGCTGCGTGGGTGTAGCGCGTATACAGGCTGGCAGTTAACTCGCGACTCTCGCTGACTACGCTTCGCGGACTCTCCGAGCGTGCAGTATTACATTTATACCACACCAATATGTGCTAAAAAAGTTTGTGTATATAATATGTTGATATATCACACATTATGTGGGCTTATCATTTTTTTTTTTTCCCCCAACACGAATATATACACATAATTATATAGGGTCCATATCGTGATTAGCAATACATAATATACACCTACGTGGGTGAATAAAAAAAAAAAAACAAAGGTTCTTTACGTTAATTTATACAATCACTGTAACGTGATCATTTGCCCTTTGAGCGTTAATTTATATCAATGAAAGGATTACTTTGAAAAATAAAGAAATATAAAAATAAAAAAAATAAAAAAACATATATACACGCACATACAAGTGGTTATACAAGGTAGGTATATTATGTACCTCGTTTTCGTTTAACTCCGCGTTGTTCGTCACAATGCGCCCGTCAAAATGAAACAACCGGTCCCGCGTCGCGGTGACGCCAATTAAAATTTAATCAACTTTGCTCGCGAAGAGCCGCTATACACCTCGCGCTGTATACTATGTACTGCATGTCTTCTAATCAAGAGAAACTTTCTGACCGAAATTTTACGTCACCCCCCCCCCCCTTTCCTCGTTGCGCGTTTACGTGTGTCGCGAACCGGTTGGTGTATAGTGTATGTGTATACAGGTAAGTAGGCGCATATAGAGTGCATCAAGTGTAACTTGTTGGCTTTGGGACTCCCTCGGGCGTGCGGTCGCGACTCGTCGCCGAAGGTTATAAGTTCGCGAGGGACGTGAAAAGACAAACTCGCCGTGGTTGCTTGGGGTTGGGGAGGTAAAGTTTAGGGGAAAAGTGAACTTTGGGTTCTTTGGCCGAAGGGGACCGGTGGACTGTTAACAATTACAGTGCCTATATACCTATACAATCAGTCCTATTGTCTTGTGCATATTTCGGTAAACGTGTTGCCACCGAAGAACCCCAATTAAGGGTCTTGGGGATCAACGCATCAGACAAAACGTGGTGTAATCTTGTACAGCAATGTCGTAAAATGTATTGAAAAACTTGAGGAAGCACCAAAAAGCGCGTGTCAGACTTATTTTGTAGTCAAAAAATTCTCTTATTTACCTGCGCGTGTGTTATCAAAAACATGAAAAACCTCGAAGGTGCGTGCCTACCGAAATGTTTTTTTTTTTTTATATATATACCAGTTATGTCTCACTTGTCACGCACGTTACGTGTGGAATCAAATTTCGGCTTGTAGGAAAAAAAAGGGGGGAAACAAAGCGTCATCGACAGCGTGGTGGTAAAAAAAAAGACAAAGGAATGTCTGGTAAAGAAGAAAAAAATCTATGTGTATATACACATAGGTTTTGGAAAAATTCAAATAGACGCATATGCACGGGAGCCAATACGCGCGCGCGACAAAGACGTATATATGCGTACCTGTGCGAGGTACGCCCGTGGAATCGCAAAAGAAGAAAAATCTGTTGACGATCGGTTCGAAAAATAACCCGAGACCTCCTAACTTTTTTTCTTCGATATACCCTCACTCGAGGTGTTTGCGTCGATCCTTCATACAAGTATTATGCTCGAGAGTTGTTTTCGGATCGAACACGTATGAAGATAAATCGGCGGATAAGGTTTTTATTTTATATATTTTTTTTTTTTTCAACTTTTCGTCAAAATTACCTGTAGCGATGCGCGCCGTGCATGACAAATCACCCTGAGATTGCGTACGCAGTTCCATGCACACGCGCACCTGTATGCGACGAGCAAAAAATAGGGAGGTTCGTGAATCGAGTGTATAAATATATGCTTTGATCAACACTGCGAAGAAAAAAAAACCTCGGAACTATTTTACTGTTTTTAAAACCACTGGGGTGTAATTTTTTTTAATTTTTTTTTTTTTTTTTTTACAAAGGTTCAATTTTTCAGGTCAATAATATTCTCGTTTGAAAGCCACGCAACGAATTACGCAATGTAGAGCGAGTGATGACACACCGCACTGGTGCAACCAAATTTTCTGCACGGGATAAAAAAAAAGTCATCGGCTACATTAGAAACCCCAGTCTACAGTTCCACCGAAGGTGACCATTGTTTACTGAAAAAGAAATTCGAAAGCACTTGATATTCCGGTAGAATCGTGAAAAAAAAAAAAAAAAAGGGACAAAGGCGCAGCGGAATTTTGATGCAAGGATGACTTCGGTACTTCCGGAGGAGGAGGAGAGCAACGTGACACGACTGAAGCAAAAATCGCAGACGCACCCCGTGAGTAAATAACGAAACATGTACACCCTGCCCAACCTTCCTCCACCCCCCATTTTCTTGTTTTTCCAATCCAACCAATCACTCGTGAAAAACTTGTCAATATATTTTCTCGACGTTCACCTCTATTCATTGTAAATGACATGCCTTGCATCCAACTATTTTATAAATACTTTGAAACAAGATCATTTTCCAAAAAAGCTACAATTTTATTTATTTTATTTATTTTTTTTTTTAATTGTACCATAGTATGTACGGAAGAAAAAAAAACCTGTGCACCATAATTTTGGAGACGAAAAAAAAGTGTGATGATAGGTAGAGATGAGAATAACTCCACCCACAAATTGAGAAATACGAGGCTAAACTTGTGCGAGTTACCGCAGCATGAATTTTTTTTTTCTACGACTAATTATCTAACGTTGCACTAGAAAGAAAAGAAATGAAAAAAAAAAAAAAAAAAAAAAAAAAACCTAAAATACCCAATTCCCAGAGCCGGCGGCACAGTATGGGCAAGCCAGGGATGCCCGACGAGTCGCGCTCTTTCCTGAACTTCTCGCGTGAGAACCTCAGCATCTCGAACTCGGACCTCGAGCAGGGCTTCGGTCGCTTCCCGGGGGGGTCGCGTCTGGCGTTGTTCCGCTGCCGCGTCAGTCGGCAAACGCTCATCAGTTGGGCCGCGCTTTTTTTGGCCCTGAGCTGCGCTGGCCTCGTCCTGTGGAAGCTGCGGAGGGTGCTGGCCAACGCAAGGGACATCGAGACTATGCGCCGGGACGTCGAGACCCTCAAGCACCGTTTGCTCGAGAAGGACTTGCTGGACGAGCTCCGGGCCTTCGAGGAACAGGTGGGCGCTTCCGTGCTTTTCATCTTCATTTTTCTTTCTTTTTTTTTTTTTTTTTTTTTTTTTCCAACGACATGGGTAAATGCACGCAAATCCGTACAATACAACTGCTGAATGGTCATTTTTTTTTTTTTTTTCACAAATTCTCGCGTTTTTAGTACACTAAAATGTTGGTCATTTAGCATTTTTATGCATTTTTAAAACATCACAGAAACAACAATTTTGCAACAAGTCATACCAAAGACATAATTATGTATCAGCAAACATATATCATCGGCCCATTTTCCCCGAAACAACTACATCCCCGTGGTATAAATTTCGAGGACATGTTACACATAGCTCCAACTGGTACCGTGTCTCTGGAAATGACCCCACCATATCAATTACGTCAACAATAATGAGAATGAAAACGCGAAGAAAAAAAAAAAAAGAAAAAAAAAAGAAAAGAAAAGCCCACGCATGGAAAAAAATGGCCAAAAATGCCCCCATCCAAAAGAATCATTTGGACCACCAATCCTATATTTATGATAAAAACTCACCTATACAACCTACAACTAGTGTACTGATTGTAATGTATACATACATGTACATACGCTACAAATACCCAAAAAGGACATCCGAGCGTCGCATCGTCATCAAATACAACACGATCGAACTATACATATAATATATTTGTGCCCGTAGCAATTATCTCCTTCTCGAGGCGAGGGGGGGGTGTCTCAGATTTAATTCTCCATACCGTGTTAATAACCATAACCGCTGTGCCCATGGCCTATTTGTGCACACATAGGTATATATATATATATATACTAACATGGTACCTCTATGTACACGGGGACTTTCTTAGAGCTCAATCGTTTGTGCGATCCAAACGTCCTGCCATCGGCATTACGCTCGCACGGATTCTTGAGACTCTTCCCCCCTTTTTATCGTTACTTTTTATTGGTGGATCCTTTGGCTCGGATACATACATATATACGCCTTGCACAAACGGATCGAATTTACCATTATTTTGCTCATTTTTGTATACACCGGTTAGGGGGGCGAGAAGGAGGATAGACGTTACAGCAATTTGTATAGGTATTACATAATGAATAATGCACGACACGCAAGTATAAGGTATACTCCGCGCATGCAGCCGAGGATTTTCTTCTTTTTTTTTTTTTTTTTTTTTTCGTTGCGCACTTTTTTCCCTCCTCCCCAGAAGTTTGTTGCGCTGAAAATGTTCCCGGGGTCGAGAAGTAGTATAACACATACGGGCAAGGATAAGGTTTTTATTTTATATATTTTTTTTTTTTTCAACTTTTCGTCAAAATTACCTGTAGCGATGCGCGCCGTGCATGACAAATCACCCTGAGATTGCGTACGCAGTTCCATGCACACGCGCACCTGTATGCGACGAGCAAAAAATNTTTTTTTTTTTTTTTTTTTTTTTTTTTTTTTTCTTCGTTGCGCACTTTTTTCCCTCCTCCCCAGAAGTTTGTTGCGCTGAAAATGTTCCCGGGGTCGAGAAGTAGTATAACACATACGGGCAAGGCGCACAGCGAAATTAATATTTATGATGCACAAGTTCGAGGAGACATATATGCTCTCCAAGGTACTTACGGATCGTAATTTCTTATCGTCCCGATCTTGCGTACCTTTTTGGGCAGGGGGGGGGGATGTATACACTTTGCCGTGGTCCACGTGGAGAGGAACCGACAAATGAGATACCGGAAAACAAAGAAGCCGTTGAATTGATATTATGGACTTGTGAGTTGAAAAAAAGCGCGGGTGCTTTTGCCAAACCAATCCACTTGTACATGGCTCGAAGGAAGGAAACCAAATACTGAAAAATTCACTGTTGAAATTCGCTTTGCCTCGCGTGTGAATAATATGCGATTGCAATAAAAGCCAAAAAGGGCTTCTTAATCTGGATCGGAACAAGAAGCGCCAGGGCGAGATGATGACTCTGCAAAAATACACGAGACATACCTACTTGAATGCGACAGCTCTTAGGAGTTTGTAATTATATAGCACCTAAACGCTAGGGGTGACGGGGGGTGGGAGGGTTGATTAAGCTGACGCCGTTGCATACCTGCAGGTGTAATTGAACTACCAGAGGATGGAATGCGTGATGTATACACCCCCCCCCCCCCAAATGACAGTTTTGACGCTCGATGGAGCTTTACAGCGCCATTTGCTCGGGATTGCTGGTGGAAAGGGGTGCAACGTTTTGGATTCTTTTCGTTGGAATAGTTGGGTAGCTAGGGGGTGTGGGGATAGTTTGAGCTGTTTATACGAAAGAACTCGTCGCTTTGGGTAAACTATTTCAGCTATCCCCACTTGGGAGGTAGTTTACCTTTTTTTTTTTGCTTCCGAAAGATTCTCATCTGTAATAAGTTGATGCGAGAATGAAATCACCGCAAAGTACGCGTCCATACTGCGATTTCAACTCCTGTTTACAGAGCGTTTTTGTTGATTTGTTGCATAATTTTTTTTTTTTTTTTTTTTTTTCTTTTTCTTCCAGTACAGGTACTCCACAGAGCTGTTGACATACACAGTGACAAAACCAAATGTGAATTTGAATGAAATCGAACAAAAAAAAAGCTTTACTTTCTCGCATTGAAAAGAAAAAAAAAATTCTTGAAACTTAGACTTTCACACACTCGCGGATTAGAGCAACACCGGCGTCGTCTCCAACTCGTAACTATGTAAAAAAATCCAAAGGAGAGGGAAAAAAGGGCACGTCGGAGCTTCGCCCGAGGCACTTTATTTTCTTTTCCATTTTCAATTTACACGCGAATGCATATACGCAGGACCATGTCCATGTCCAATCGTTGAAAGGTGTATATGTACCTATCCTCGACAACAGTGACGCGATACTTTTTGTTTGTACCAAACAATGTGTACATGGTTTTGTAAACATATGTAATTTTGTTGATGAGCTACGTATAGTCGTGTATAATATAATGATAAAATATAATATGTAAATATAGCACTTTGGTACATAACGTTGACAATTACAGGTGTAACACCATAATTATTGCACGAGGGGGAGAAAAAAGCGAGAAAAACATTAGTTGTTACACATAATAATGTATACATACACACTTGAAACTTGTTTTGTCGGTCGCGAACTTTTTAATTGAGGTCTCCCCGGGGCTGGTTGCGTCGCGTTTGTATACGAAAATACGGCCCAACCAAGTAAGTACTCACATTTATTTCTGTAATAATGCGTCTAACGAGTTCAACAACTCCCTTTGGTGTGATGCAGTTGTATTTTGTTTGTGCACGTACGTACGAGTCACGGCGGGCTTTTACATCCCTTTGCTCACAGGCTATACGCGGGAAAAGGTACTTAAATTTATACTTTCGAGTTAGCTATGTTTTATGTGGTGCGGGGCAAATGTCATAATGTATTTGACTAACATTCAATTGAAATCATCTATCTTTTGGCACGAAAGCTTTTCAAGAGCATCAGGTATATACTTTGTACTTGGGTCAGAGTAAACAATAGACTGTAGTATATAAATACTAACTGCAATTTATTTTTTGTTTCTCTTGTACGAGTTATAATATATAAATATATATATATTTATGTATTTCGCGTGTACAAAAGCGTAGTCTTTATCGTAAATTCAGCCACTTGTTGATTCCTCCTCTTTTCCTCGGTATGTACATTTAATCCTAATTAATTTGCAGATTTCCCAACACCATTATTTTATTTTTATTATTTTTTATTTTTTTCGAAAGCCATTAACTTTCAGCACAACCAACGCCCGCCCATTACCATAATATACCCTACTCTTCGATCCTTGTGTTTTGCGTTGGCTCGAGTAGCTCTCGGTAATTAGGTCCCTTTTATAGCCGAGCTCAAGCCTCCTCGTTTGATTCTCTCTCACCCTTCCACCCGATCCCCCCCCCTCCATCTGGTTTCTCTCCTTTGTATTTACCACCGCGCTACCCTGCTCGCCGCGAGAATTCCACGCCAGTTGGTAACCAAAAGCTCATTCGCTCTCGCGTGACAGTCAAAAGACCCTCCCAACTTTGGCCCATCCTCGTATCGGGCTCTTGTACACGTGCACAGGTATGGCCATCCATTTTATCTCTTTTTAATCTAATCGGGTTCAATCATTTAAAACCATTGCTTCTTTTTTTTTTTTTTTTTTTTTTTTTATTGATTGTATTAAAATTAGCGATTTGTACGATATGCGTGATTGTTTTTATTTTTACAATAAAAAGTTGAACTTTACTACCTTTTTGACAATCGGTTGGGAGAAAAAAACGAAATTTAGCTTGAATAGCTCCTTAAACCGTATAGGATTATAGGCGCTTTTGTGCGTGACGCTCGTAAATACAAGTAGAAAGAGGAGGAAGGAGAAAACACTCTACTGTACTCACTGCGGGTGGCTTTTCTTCGCGCCAACTTTTCGACGCGAAACCCTTGCGATAAACGGTTGCAATGATTTTTCACGCGCGACTTTTTTTTTTTTTGTTTCCTCCATTGTGCGTAGATTGTGCACCTTCCCCCCATCCCCGAGACACGCTTTTTATTCTCTTTGACCCGCCGGGGATGCAAAGAGGCTATTGTGCGTCGAGTTTTTACTTTTGTGGCTTGAATGAGCTGGCAAGTGTTTTATATTTTTCACGGATGAAAAATATCAACGTATCGACGGTATACGGTGGACAGAAAATTTAAACTCGGGTTGAAAAGATTTAATTTTTGGTTGCATCAACTCATTGTCATCCGGAGAATAAAAAAAAAAGTTTGTCCTTACTATAAACTCATAAGTAAAAACAGCAGTTACTACAGCTACTGCAAGATTAGAGGAAAAAATAACCAAACTTCTCTAAACTGGCTGTTTCTTCGAGGTAGTTTGAAATCGTTGTTCCGAAATGCGTACACATGATCCTAGCTACCGATCTAAAGAAATACCCTGAGAGTAAGACGCTAATAATATTATCATTATTATTATACCAAGATGGATTTTTCCTTCGTAATTCACTTATTCGCAAGGTATCGCGGAATTTCAAACGCGCGACTTTGTCAGCAAACACCACGCGCCGCGATCAAAATATAATTTCAAACTTTGCAAGCTGCGCTTGTACAAAAAAAAAAAAAAAAAAAAAAAAAAAAAAACTTGAAAGATGTACACTTTTACGTGTCCCGACTGTATAAAATCAACTCTGGGATTCCGTTGCAGCGCGATTTACATGTATACGTAGGTAGGCCGATGCTCACTTTGAAAACCCTCGCGACATTTATATGGGGAATCTAGCGGCATTTTCTTACGTGCACCGCCATTGAAAACAATGGTCTTTTTATTTTATTTTTTTCTTTTCGCCCCCACGCCTGCTGGCGATACAGGGAATTTCACTTCTGTCCGACTTATCGGCGTGGCTTTTATTCGTACCCATAGACACTTGGATTTATCGGCTGCTCTCCGAGAATGGAAGAAAACCAGACTTGTTTATTTCCTTTTTCCAACGGAGGCGCAGTCCACGGGTTTTGTTTTATTTTTTTTAATCCTATACATCTAAATGCACCGCGCGATAAATTGCACTTGTTTGGAACTGAAAGAAAAAAAAAAAAAAAAAAAAAAAAAAAAAAAAAAAAAAAAAAATCGTCATATTTTCCGCGCGTAATTTGTTCACCCGAGTCAAAGAAAATGAAACTCGCCCACCGAATACCAGAGCGGCTGTATGTATCGTTTCTTCTCGCGTTTCTTTCCTCTTTCTCTTCTTTTCCTCTCTCTCTCTCGAAAACATCGTTATACATATTTATTCTTTCCCTCGCCTCCACGCACTTTTCACACATCTCATTCATCAAGTTTCCATTCAATTTCTATTTTTTTTTCTGCCAAATGTGCAAGTTATATACACACACCAAACAGGATTTGTCCTCTCGTATTCACCCAAGTATGCTCCATTCACCGCGCCAATGATAAAATCTGTACTTATATAAATGTATACATATACCAACGTAAGAAGAGAATTCGGGTAACGAGACGCCCCGAGTCGATTAAGCGATTGCACCCAAAGCATCATACACATCCTAACGACGCGACACGAGCGCTCTGCTCCTTAGCCACACTCGCAGACTAAATGATGTATAATCATGCATGAATAATCAAGCACTCGTATATACATGAAGTTGCGCATCAAGGGGTAAAAATAATTTTTAATTTAATTCATGAAAAAAAAAAAAAAGAAATCACTTTTTCCCCTTCAATGCACGCGCAGATCTACGGCGAAGGCAACGGTGACGAGTCGGAGGAGGCATCGGTGGTGAGCGGCGACTACGACTCGAGCTACGACGACTCGTCGGGCGACGACCACGGTATCACCGGACCCACCTCGCCCTCGTCCCCCTCGTCGACGACCCCGAGAAGTGCAGGCGGTGGTGGGCGCCCGACGACGCCCTGCACGAGCAAGGACCTCGAGGACGTGCTGGCCTCCCTGAGAAGAGTCGAGGCCGAGCGGGGCCAGGCTTTCGAGCGCAGGGTCGCGAGGGAACGCACGAGGATCTCCGAGGAGCACCGCGTCGGAAACGAGGACGCCACTGGTGAGGGCAAATACACATATGTATACATGTTTCCCCAAACTTCATCTTACATATATACAAGCACGTCTCTTGTGTTTCAGACGACTGAAAGTGCAGCCATTCCAGAATCAAGGAGGCAGTGAAAATACATCGATGAAAAAAAAAAACAAAAAAAAATTCGCTACTCGTATGTACACGAGCGCGTGGATGAGCTGGAACACCGAGTGAAAAAGCGCCGGCCGGGGAAATTAATTAGCCCCCAGAGCGCGGTGCGGAAAATTGAAAATGCACGCCCGCGCAACGGGAAACTAACTCCCTTCCGCGCTTATACTATATAAACGTACGAAAAAAACTGGGATATTGTAATCGTCGCGCGCTTAACCGCAGAGTCCTTTTTCCCGTGTACGCACGTTACACGACCATGGCTAGTTTTTACCACTACGCTATGCGGGGTCACTATTTTTTTTTTTTTTTTTTTTTGCATCCACGATTGTACTTCACGCAGACACGCTTTTACGATTAATCGTTTGACAAATTTAATCATGATAACACAACAGCAACCCACCGTCCGTCGTTTAACTCTCCGATCGTATATTTCTGTAAATTAACTTTGAGGGAAGATAAAAAGAAAGAGAAGAAGAAATTTGTTATGAAAAAAAAAAAAAAAAAGATAACTGGCTGCATCTTTATTATTTCACCCTCGTCAAAATACCTCATGTGTACGGTCCGGGTGAGGCATTGTCCTCGCAACACTCGAACAGGCAAACCGAGCGCTTCTCCTGGTACCTATCGGCTCTGGAGCTGCCTACGGGCACGAGTTGCCCGGGCACGTCCATCAGGTCGACTATGAAGTTCTCCCTGAGGTAGCGCGGCGGCAGCTCGTCCCCCACCACCGACTGCCCACTGGCCTGTGACTTATTTGTACTACTTATTATTGCCACGAAGTCATGTGTATAAATATATACATATATTGTTTGATTGCACAGCTCTCACGGTTGGCACGGCGATCTCGACCCAGGACTTGCCGTTGCAGCCGCGCACCAGACTCGCCGGCAGGGCCACCCGGTCGGCCATGACCTTGAAGAGTAGGGCTCGCTCGAGGTAGGAGCCCACGCGGAGCAGCCCAAGGGGGATGACGTTAGTCTCGAGGCGCTCCCTCAGCCCGTGCAGGTGGACCTCGAGCTGTTGGTCGAGACAACTCGACGGCTGGGACGGGTCGGTGCCTGCGAGTTGGCGCGCGACGAAGACCCCCAGGAGACGGGCCCGGGACGCGATGCGCGACGGTTGCACCAATCCCGGTACTCGGCTGGTGCTTTGTTTGCATACGAAAGTAGCGCAATCACTCGTGTGTCATTGTGGCCAGTGCACTTCTTTATAAATTGCACAATGTGACTATGAGGGGGAAAAACACCTACAACGGTGTGTCATTTCGAACCTAAGCTCGGTGTAGTATATGGTAGGTTGCGTCAACTATACAATAAGGGTTCAAAAAAGGCACAGGTGTATATGGTATACAGTCAGCTTACACGTGTCCGTCTGTCTTTTCGATGGCCGCGAGCTCGGCTGTAAACAGCTCGAGGTAACCTTGAAGATCGGGGTCCGCCTGGAGCCTGCCGAACTTGAGCTCGAGCCAAGCGTTGATCGTCCCCTCGGACACGCGTATCCCCCGCTCGTAGCTCTCTCGCCTCATCGACTCGCGCGCAGCTGTGTGTATTTTTTTTTTTTTTTTTTTTTTACAAAGGTTCAATTTTTCAGGTCAATAATATTCTCGTTTGAAAGCCACGCAACGAATTACGCAATGTAGAGCGAGTGATGACACACCGCACTGGTGCAACCAAATTTTCTGCACGGGATAAAAAAAAAGTCATCGGCTACATTAGAAACCCCAGTCTACAGTTCCACCGAAGGTGACCATTGTTTACTGAAAAAGAAATTCGAAAGCACTTGATATTCCGGTAGAATCGTGAAAAAAAAAAAAAAAAAGGGACAAAGGCGCAGCGGAATTTTGATGCAAGGATGACTTCGGTACTTCCGGAGGAGGAGGAGAGCAACGTGACACGACTGAAGCAAAAATCGCAGACGCACCCCGTGAGTAAATAACGAAACATGTACACCCTGCCCAACCTTCCTCCACCCCCCATTTTCTTGTTTTTCCAATCCAACCAATCACTCGTGAAAAACTTGTCAATATATTTTCTCGACGTTCACCTCTATTCATTGTAAATGACATGCCTTGCATCCAACTATTTTATAAATACTTTGAAACAAGATCATTTTCCAAAAAAGCTACAATTTNCCCTCGGACACGCGTATCCCCCGCTCGTAGCTCTCTCGCCTCATCGACTCGCGCGCAGCTGTGTGTTTTTTTTTTTTTTTTTTTTTTTTACAAATGCACGATTCGTCGCCACACGTTGCTTACCATTGAACGCGGCGCACTTGCTCACGAGGAGGTCAAAGTCTTCCTCGTCGGAGTCGTGGCGCGGCGTACCCCCGAAATTAGCCACGTAAATCGGCTGCAGGGGACACAGCTTCAGACGAAATAGCTCCTCCAACACTGGAAATCTGCAAATAGGGTAAAAGGGGATGATCCTCTATACATGCAGCCTTTTGCGATTTAACGAAAAGTGGAGATTACGGGCAATGGGTGTGCCTCAGCGCGTGAAAGCCGTCCGGGGTGAGGTCGGTGAGCGACAGGCGGCCCGTGTACGCGAACTTCATCGATAGATCCGCGCCGAACAGCGCCTCGATGCAGGTGTTCCACGTAGGCACGAGCTTCGACATCGAGTGGTTTTTCAGCATACTATGTGTAACAAGTCGACGAAAAAAAGAAGAAAAAAAAAAAAAAAAAAAAACGTCACGCCGAGTCGTTTAGGATGGGCGTATATGTATACGTGTATGAGTGACGGTTAACTGAAATAGGCAGCCCTCGTGGGTGCAGAGCACGGCAAAGTGGTCGTCGGCGCTGCACAAGTTGAGTAGTAGATTGACGAGGGCGTGGAGGACCGGCACCGACTTCGACTCAAGGAGAAGGCAGTGGATCTTGCAGTGAAGGCTCGCGCGGATGAGGTGGGCTCGGGCCTCGTCGCTACGACCGAAGCGGGACAGCGCGTCGCAGCACGCGATTCTTAGCTCGTCGGCCGCCTTGGTTTCTGGCTGTTGGGTGTACGGGGAATTTTTTTTTTTTTTTTTTTTTTTTCAGTTGGTAAAATTGGAAAGCGAAAATAACAACTGGTGTGGTAGTTTATTTTCTTTTAGGCGGAAGGATTTCTTGCACTTAATGTGCCCGATTTTTTTTTCTTTTTAACCAAAAAAAACGTTTCTTTGCTCTTTTGATGGTTTTATCCATCTAACAATATTTTAAGGTAATCGGAAAAAAAGACATACTGTATCCCATTAAATTAATATTTTTTCAATGTAATTTAATTTAACAAAACAAAACAAAAAAACAAAAAAAAACATTGGACGTGTTTGTTGAACGTGTATTGGAAATATTTCCACAGTGATTTGTCCCGATATTCCCTGTCCTTACAAATTTGTTTAAACTTTCTCCTAAACCTTACAGTTTCCAATCCACAAAAAAAAAAAAAAAAAAAAAAAAAATTAACGTGTTATTCTTGAAATGTAAACTAAAAATGTCATTTGTTTGGTGCGCAATTCATCACAAGGACATGTAATGTGAGTAATTTACGTCGAGGCGAGAGCAGAGGGCGGAAAAGAGCTCGGGATCTATCAGGTCGTCGGCCAGCCTCGAGTGGTCCGCCATGGCTGACAGGGCTTGAATGATGGTCGCTTGGATTTCCCAGGGCGCTGACTCCACCGGTCGCCCAACGAAGAGCGCCAAGTGGACCTAGGAAACGTATATTTTGCCCACCGATTGCCGTGTGAATTTTTTCTCTCCCGCAAAACGACGAGTACTGGTTTCATTTATACCTGGTTTCCACCATCTACAAAGTTCACGCAGTTTTGCCAACTCGACGCCAACAGCTCCCTCAGAGCAAACGCAGCCGCCTGTCTCTCCGGCCACTCTGCCTCCTCGTCGATCAACAGCTCTGTTGGACCATTACCCGTTGAAAATCATATATATGTATAGTCAAAGGGGGGGGGGGAAACCACTCACGAACGACGAAACCCATGGGATTCCCCTGGCACACCTCGTCAGCGGCCGGCGGGTAGGCCACCATACTACCGATCCCCCGACACACCGTAGCCCGAAACACTGGCGTCGTCGCCTCACCAGCGCCGTCGAGCAAGTACCCAACGAGTCCCTGGTTGTGTAGCACCTACACACGCACAGACTCGAGCAAACAAAACTATGCACGAGCTGCCGAGAGCAAAACGCTTCGTTACCTTTTTACCGATCGCGCTCTCCGACAGATCCACCAGCACCCCCAAAACGCCGAACCTCAGCTCCTCCTCGTCCGTATCCTCCATGAAGGCAACCAGGCGCTTCGTGTCGTCGCCGGCGTTCATCAGCTCCGCGGTTTTCGCGTTCCCGCAGGCCAAGCCCAGCACGCGGACCACTTTGCCGAACAGGTCCTTCCACTCCGCGTTCTGGACCAACACATAAGTATATTTGTAGCTCTGAGCGACCCGACCAGCGTGTCTGCATGTCCACGTACGTCCAGGATATCGAGCAATCGGCGCGGGCCCTCGGAGGCTCGGAAGCTCTCGTGGACGTCCTCGCGCGCGATGGGCGCCACGAGCAGCTCGACGACGCGCAGCGCCAGCAGCTGGACGACCGGGTAGGGCTCGGCAAACAGCTCGTAGAGCGTCCCGAAGCTGAAAACCTGAACCGATCTCGGGGCTCGCGAGTCTTCCAAAGGAGACCCCACCCCCCTCATACCGATTTTTTTTTTTTTTTTTTCACCTCGGAGCGGAACACGGTGTCCGGCCCGTTGGGGTCCCCGAGCAGGTGGGCGAGGATTTCGAGGCAGTTCCTCCTGACGTCCGGATCGGTAGACCCGAGCTTCTCGAGGATCGGATCGACGCGCCGACCGGTCAGAAGCATGGCCGAGCCCGTGGGGTCGCTCGTCAGCTCCGCCAATATCCGCGAGGCGTACTCCTGCAGGAAGACATCGGCTTCCTCGTCGGACAGCGTCTCAGTGAAACGCTCGATGTACGTGTCGTCCCTGAGCAGGTGCGCCTGCACATTTCGCACAGCCGACATCAGAGCCAACAACTTCAGCGCGAACCTGGTTATCCGGGAGAGGAGGGGGGGGGGGGTTTAAAAACAAGGCTGGTGCTGTCGAATCCACCGATGATTAAACCACGTGGCGATCGGCAAATCGTGTGGGCGATTGTGTGGATGTACAAACCGGCGGGCGAAAACATCCTCGTGGCGAACAAGAGCGAGCACGTTGTCCAGGGCGTTGAGGTCGAAGAGCCGGTCGAGGTTGCCAGGCGCCTTGGTTGCGTAGGTGGCGAGGGCGGCGGCCGCCGCCAGGAGGACCGGTCTCTCGGGGCTGCCAAGCAGAAGGATCGCCGTGTCCGGGCGGCTGATCTCGAGGCCCAGGGGCTCGAGGCTCGCCTCCTCCGTGGCTGCTGCGAGGTCTGTCGGGGCCTGGCCGATCGGAGCGCATTTTGCCGGGGCTCCCTCGCTTGGCGCGAACTCGGGTGTCAACGGGTTCTTTGACTTTCGGTTGGTCGGCGCTGCGGACTTTCGGCCAAGGAACGTTGGGGAAAGTGGGTTTCGATTGGATTAGGGTTACCAGGGGTAACTATCGCGGGTACCTTACTGGGCTTCTTTTTTACCATCACAGGCCGATGCACGTTATGTTTTTTTTTTTTTTTTTTTTTTTCCAGTGCTTTGATGTGCCTTGAAATGTCGAATTCGCCCCTTCGCTGTTAAACGATGGACCTGAAGTTTGCGTCATGTACATACACATGTGTGTGTGTGTTTTCACGGGTGCTTATTGGAATGATTTAATGAAATAACAACACGAATACGATTAATTCATAATAGGGGTGTGTGCGTATTTATTTTCTTCGTGGATACCTCGAGTTTTCAAATTTATTTTGCTCGATCGGCCTCTTACATATTTGGTGAACCTTACGAGAACTGCGTGAGCACAAAAGATTGTTTGGCAAATTTTTGATTGCGATGATCGGATGTACTTAAAAACTTACTTTCTATACAAGTACCCGTGACAATGTGAACATGAGATCGATGACGTGTAGTATCAAAAATATAAAATCGTGTATAATGTGTTTTTGCTTCATATTGAACAATTATAATACATTGGCAGATATATAATATATTATGTATGTAACAAATCTACAATTTGTAATTGTAGGGTTTGCAAACTTTTTTTTTTTTTTTTTTTTTTTTTTTTTATATTGACGAGTAATAAATTTGTAATACTTGGCTAAAAACATATTATTATACGTAAATTAATAATCGAGATCACTATTTCTACGGCAAATGGTAACAGGTGAACAAGCATTGAAATTTAAAAAATAATATTAAGGGAATGGGCGCTACCTTACTTGTGTAAATTTATTTATAAATCTATTGTTTTTTCTAAAACGCTATAAATATTGTTCTAAACAACATTATTTTATTTATTTTTTTTTTTTTCGTAAAATGCAATTTTAAGGCTATACGCGGTTACGCAAAAGTATGTTTGTCATGAACAATTGCACAGCAGCTTCATCGTCTAAAATGTGCAATAAAATAAAAAACATAATAATATATACTTTACAAAATTTCTGTACATACTATACAATAAAATATTTCAGCTAATTAATTGGACGGATTAGGTATGCCTAAGTTTTAAGAGTTAAACAATCAAACGAACGAGTCGTGATGGCTAAAAACAATCATTCTCGTTATGGCAGTTTTGGAGCATCATCGCTTTAAACAAAAAAATTTCAAATCACTTATTTTTTATNGGTTTTTTCACTTTTTAATCGCAAAAGCACTCGTTTGCTCATCATACCGGGATCAAAATATATACTGCGTAAAAAAGGAAAAAAGCCCTTCCTTGGAGCCAATCCAAAATATACATGATATCGGCTGTACGCGTAATTAAAAGCTCATCAATCGGTGACACACGGACTCGGGATGAAAAAAAAAAAAAAAAAAAAAAAAAAAGAAAAAAGCTCATCACTTTGCCGGGTGTTTTTTAAACGCCTCGTCGCTACTACGCATAATACGTATACCTTAGATTAAAATTTAAAAAAAGTATAAAAAGAAAAGCCCATAAGTTTTCCCTTTCGGAAAGGGCACGTTATACTAATCATATTAACTATATCGCGATGGCGCAACTATATACACATAGGCACGCAACTGGACAGCCAACAATATGGTAATCAGTTTGTAAAGCTTAAGCGATATGTTAGAAAAAAAAAAAAAAAAAAAACGAAATTGTACTCGTAATTCGATAATGAAAACTCATAGCTCGCGATGTAGTTGTTGGGATGTTTTTTTACTCGAAGCAATGACATTTTGGTGAGACGTTGCACTCCCCAAAGGCACTGTATACTGTATACGCGAGAGAAAAAAGGCAAATATACCCAACAACAATATATAATAACAACAACAACAATAACACAACAAGGTAGATATTTTAACGCTACCGATTCCTGAAATGCTGTTAAAATTAATATAGGCACGATGTCGCACCGACGCGTCAAACAGCCGTCTGAGGCACCCCCTGGACGAGGTGGGTCCTACTCCGGCTTTTGGGCAGCGTCGACTGGCTGGACGCCCGGCCGATCTTGGCAGCGCGGGGCACGCCGTTCGGCGAACTCGTGACGAAGCCCTCGTTCCTCTCGTCCTTGATCGACGAGTTGGAGTTGCTCCGCAACGAGGGCGTCGAGCTGAACTTGCGGTTGTTGTGCCCGACGACGAGCCTCTCCTGCAGCTTCATGTCGTTCTCGGATGCCCCGAGGGGCACGGGGGGCGGCGGGGGTGGCGGTGGCTGGGGCTTGTTGCCAAGCCGTCGGGGCATAGCGAGCGGCGTGTCCCGGTACTCGTAGACGTTCTCCTTGGACACGCGAGTCAGGTTGTCGATTCCGTCGTTGGATGGCTCGTCTTCTCGTACCATCAGGATATCTCCGCTATAGTAGTGATCTGACTGTCTGTCGATGGAATGGACGATAAATTACGTTAAATGTACTCATACACCCGCATTCTATGTATGTACATGTATACGAAGGGACGCTTGATCCATTCGAACTTGCAAAGGTGTTTTTAGACAAAAATTCGAGCTATCTCTGGTTTGGGTGCAATAAACAATTACTTTACTACTTTGAGCATACTACATGATTGTCTATGACGAAGAGTTTGGAATAATCGTGTTTGCTGCACCAAATGAAAGATATCTCTCGTTTCTTTATTGCCCCATGTACCAGGCCTTGTGAGATGTGCACAGTGTATTTACAAAATGATAACGTTGCCGTGTGATGGGCAAAAATGTTTAACAACGAAAGAAAGCATTAACAGGTGGCTTAAATTAAAAATAATTACAACATACAGGTATAATATACTACAATTTGTACACCACGTAATGAAATTTTACCTGCGTACTCCATCGCGTCTTCCGTTTTACTAAAAGGGAAGAGCAAAATTCGTATTATTAACCCAGTCTGTCCACGTGTTAGTAACAAAGTGCTTTTTTGTATGTATCTACTGTTTTTTTTTTTTTTTTTTTTTAATGTATATTTTATCAACTAGACATAATTTTGCAATGTGTGCGCGCGTGTGTGTATGTGCTTATCCAAAAGTTTGTTAAGTGAAACCAGAACCAGGGTTCACGTGCACTACCGACCATAGAAACCTGTCCCCTTGGCTTTTTACACGACCAAACTATGCATATAGTTGTTTTTTTTTTCCAACATTAATAGTATAGTAGCGTCGTCACATGGCTTTGGTTCTGTTTACCTTTTACTTACCTTTTGGCGTTGCGCCAAAGCATGCAACACACCACCGACATGACGATCAACAGTAGACAGGCAGTGGACATGGACCAAAAGGCAATTTGCATGGGCTGCGTGGGCTCCCACCAATACTGAATCGTAAAATAACAATTATAGCACACTTTTTTTCTTTTTCTTTTTTATTTAGATAAAAATTTTATTCCAACTTACCTCCGTTATCGGTGGGTACGTCGGGACCAAGCGGCCAATCACCGTCGGCAAGTACTGCGACCAAAAGGCGCTCTCGGTCTGCCGGTAGTTGAGCAAAATCGAGCTATTATACGTAGTGTTGATGTTCAGGTACTTTAGCTCGCCGAACTTGGCTACGTCAAAGTGCAACCCTCGTATCTGAACCGGCGTTGGGTTCCTAAAGGGATACAATTTTATTTTTTCCCCCTTTTTCCATCACCATTGTGCGTTGGTAAACATACCCCATGGTCGCAAAATTGGCGTAAGCTTTCATGAAAAAGTAGCTCATGTTGCGGTCGCTGTCGGTCCACATGTCGCGCTTGAGCTTCAACTTTTCGGGGAAAAATTCGACATCCATGAACGGAGCCCCGGCCAGCAGCAGGTGCTCGATGTCGTGCGGCACCCGCCTCCACTCGGGCAAATTGAACGCCTCGATGGTCGTGTTCAAGACGTACAGGAACACCGGGACGTTGTTCTCCACCAACAACTTGGCGATTTTGTCGTGCGGCGCGACAAAGTGAAAATCGGTCAGAAGCTGATGCGGGGGGGGGGGGGAAACACATTTATTCGCGCATACAATAGCCAATGAAAAAAAAAAAAAAAAAAAAAAAAAACACTCACGTTGATGTACTGGTCCCGTACGCGGAGTACGTTGTTGGGGTCGGGCCAATAGGTGTACATGTACTTGATGGCCTCGTAAACGCCCCACGGATTGAGCGTGTAGTTGTACCGCAGCACTAGCTCCCACAGCTTTTGGTCGAACACCTCGGGCGTGATGATAAACTCGTTCCTGGCCAACGTGGCGTTGTTATCTAAAATCACCAAAAGACCCTTGATTTTGTTGTTTTTTTTCCACCGTCGCGTCGGTAGTAAGAAAAAAAATAAAATAAAATAAAATAAAAGAAATAGCAACTGACAAACAATAAAGGCAGCCTCCTGCGTGGTAACGCCCGACATGTAGGCCAAGTCGTGCCTGTACCTTCTGGCCCGGATGCCCTCCTCGGGCGGCTCGTTGAAAAAGTGCCAGTCCGTGGAGGCCCAGTGCTCGTAGTACTCGTTGGGCACGGTAAAGTTGACGTCGAGCACCGGTGCCCACGGGAACATGCCCACCTGGGGCTTGAGCTCCGCGTTTCCGTGCTCGTAGATGTTGCGCTCCTTGAGGCACTGCACGAGCCGCCAGCTGCTCTCGATGCTACAGCCCAGGGTCTGGGCGTAAACCCGCGACGTGTTCTGGGCCCGATACTTGTCGACTATCAGGGCCCAATCCGCCACTGCCGAGCCCGACTGGGCTATCACCTTGGACACGAGGTCCCGCGTCCTGAAAGACACGCTCGTTCGGTTATCATACCGAGATCACCATGCACGATAACCGCGGGGGGGCTATATACTTACTTTGGGGCTACCATGAGGAGGCCGGCGCTCGCTGCCCCAGCTCCCGGCCCGAAGAGCGTGATCCTGTTGGGGTCGCCGTTGAAGAACTCGATGTTGTCGTACACCCACCTCAGGGCCATCGCCTGGTCGAGGATGCCGTAGTTGCCGGGGCTGTTCTCGTCACCCGTGCTCAGGAAACCTACGGGTAATATATACATAATCATTCATAAGTATAAACGACACGATACGCATCAACACATTGTATATATATATATACCTAGAGCACCGAGGCGGTAATTTATGGAGACGACGGTGACGTTGAAAAAGCCCGCGAGTATGTGGGCAGGGAACAAGTTGCTCGCACCGTGGATGAACTCGCCCCCGTGTATGTAAAACATGACGGGGTACTTGCTGGCCAGCCCGGAGTTTATCTACACGCACGATTATTTGTTTAATTGATCATTCATGCGTATAATATGTTGTTTCAAGAGATTATTGCTCTCACGTTTGGGCTGAAGATGTTGAGGTACAGGCAATCCTCGTCTACGTCCCGTACGCCCTTGGTCGCCCCGGTGTACTGGCTTGGCTGAGGACACGCCGGGCCCCAGTCGACGGCTTGCAACAGGTGCCAGCCTCTGCATTCGAAAAGGAATTGACACAAGTGATTTAATGGACAAACTTTTCTTTTTTTCAATGGTTTGCGTGTACAGGGGGATAAAGTTCCTAAACCAGGTACTGTTGTTGTTGTTGTTGTTGTTGTTGTTTTTTTTCCACCAGAAAATGACGTGTGGAATGATTATTGAAATAAAATCGAAATAGTACAAAACAATGGTAAATCCGTGCTCACTTGTGTATCCTGGGGGGTTTGAAGCGTCCCTCCTTGACGGGGGGCATGGAGTACGGGATTCCGAGGAAGACGTTGACGTTGGCCGTAACCCTCTCGACGGGAAGGCTCCAGGGCAGGTGTCTCGCCTCGGGGTTGTCGTAAAGGTACACCTTGAAGCCCTGGACGGTGCCGTAGTGCGTGCGCACGAAAATGTCGCGCTCGAGGTTCTTCGAGTCCGGGCGCTCTCTGCCCTGCAGGTCCGCCCGCCAACCGCCCAGTATACCCGGTAGGGGTAGCCGTTCGGACGTCTAATAAGGAATTAAATGTATGATTCTTTTTTTTTTTTTTCCATGTAAATTGTAAATCAAGTTGCTCTTTTTCATACAAGTAAATTATATTTATTCGAGACAAAAGTTGACTCTGCGCGTATTATTTACTTCGTGCACGTGTTTTGATGATGAATCTCATGTAGAGCTGCTTGTAGACGCTATACTATATGTACCGTTTTGCGATTACCATATAATATATAAACGTAATGGAAAAAAAAAAAATGCTTTATTCCGTAAGAATATACGTTAAATATTTATCCCATGAGTGGGTGTGTGAGTGTGTGTGTGTGCGCGTAAGCTCAAACAACAATAGGAGAGAGGAAGAGGCTAATTACCGTTGATCGAGAATTAAATTTTACCTCATCATTTAATTATACACAATATAAGGGGGAATCGGAGCAAAAGCCCAAACTTGCGCTCAATTACAGCGTTGTGGATTGTGTAAGGAAAAATAAAAAAATTAAAAACAGGGTATACTTTGTTGTATGTCCACAAACGTTTTGTTTCATCAACTGAAAAAGGAAAGAAATTAACGTACGAATTTCCGAGTGCCCTTTTTTCTCTTACTTCTTGTGTACGTTTTTTAATTTGAACGTGTAAAATGGCATAATTTTTTTCACTTATCTCTCAGTGTATAATTATTATATGTGCAGCAGAGGATAATTTTAAAAATCAAAACACACCCACGCGTTGCAGCACCGATCGCCGCGAGCACGTATTATATGCACATTGCGTGCACGTAAAAGGTGTACATACATATATACACACGGTATGTATACGGTAGATTTTATGAATGAAACGGGGACAACAAAAAAATTTTCTTTTTTGATCTCTGATGCGATGGACAGTGGAAATTATTAGATGAACGTGTACCTCGCGAGCGCGCCAGAGCGTAAAGCGCGCACTGTATGAACCTGCAGTTGTGTTGCAAGAGTCACTTGTAGGTATATATTGCGAAACCATCACCACACATACCATATATGTATATATAACTGCTCGTATGACCCATATGCGTGGGTAAACGAAGAAATAAAAGGAAAAAAGAAGTGGTTATATTGGACTCACATCCGAGTTGTACCAGTCGTCGGGTGACCTGGTGGGCGGCCCGTTGCGGTACGGATCGAGGTGGCCGGGCTGATAGCCACCGTACCTCCTGTCCTTGTACACGTAGGTCTGATAGCCGGGCGGGATCTGGGGCTCGGGGCCGTACGGCCCGCTTTGGGCGTAGTAACCATTGGCGTACCTGTTGTTGCCCTCGTCGGCCGCGACTACCAGGAACAGGCTCGCCAGGTGCCAGACCCGCACCGCGGCCATTTTGCCCGCTGACGCCCTTGTCTGTGCCTATGTATACCTTGCTTCGCGCGCGGCCTTTTTTTTTTTTTGTTCCTTTCCTCCGCTGCAGTATCGGTGTAAAAGTACCCTATACGCGACCGCCCATCATATGTATGCGCGCGTTGCGCTCCGGAGCACGGACAACCGCTACTAATACAAAGTACCTACTCACTATGGGCGCGATCTCTTCTCGGCTCTCCGATCCGGAGAAACGAAAGTGAGAGAGAGAGAGAGTTTGTGTGTGGGTGTCTGTTGTTATGGAGAAGAGGAGGAGGTGGTATATATAGTTGGGGATGGATGAGAGAGTGCCGTGAGCTGCTGCCCTCCCGTGTGCGCGATCGAGCTGTTTTTTAACCGGGCGCTCCTTTACGCGCGTGTGGTAAGTCGTGTCTGAGCCTGCTTATTACATATTTTATTGTCTTGCATGTATAGGCGAGGTTTCGAGCTCGCAGACCTCCTGTATGTTTTTTTGTGCAGGGAAATCGGTACGAGTGAACAAATAAAAGGACTATATACATGGACCTTTTCCAAGGTTTACTTAATCGCACGATCGATTAAGAGTTGTTTTTTTTTTTTTTTTTCTTAACCATTCGGTTTATTGAAGCTATAATACAGTAACGATTTCCAACCGATTTTTCTTTGTTTTCAATGCGTACCGTCGCAAAAATGACTTTTAAAAAACTGTGTTATTGATAGGTATACATTTCTTTTATTTTCATTTGAAACGTGTCGTACAGCAGTTGTCGTTGCTAATGTAATAATCTCACTGCGGCTGGGTTATAAAAAAAAAAAACTTAGCTGTAATGATAAAAATCCATACCCGAAACCAGAAAAAAAAAAAAAAGTAGATAAACAAAGCTGCATGTGCTCCACATCTCGCGTTACAGAGGAGGGAAAAGCAGCGCGCTTATCCTAAAACACGAAGTAAGCCAGCCTCTCTCTCTCGCAGGTATATGTACATACTTTTTAAGTGCATCCGCGTATAAGCAGCAAAGGGCCGCCTCGACGCGTCCCTCACATATATGTACACAAACGCGCATTAAAAACTGCTTTTTCGCGCTTATGCTCAAACACGCGTATATATACCACCCACTTCTTATTTGCAGCGCGGCCGCGTAACGCATATTGTTTTCGACGCTCGACGACCGGGAGAGTTGGCTTTCATCGCGATGGCAAAAAATGGGCAGGACGCGCTTATACATATATGCGTGCACGTACCCATGCTCGGGAGGGAAAAAAGGCCGTCCATCTCTTTCTGTTTTCTTTTTCTCTTTTTTTTTTTTTTTTACTCTGCTCTCTTTCGTGGTAGACTCGCGAGTGCATTTTCGCAAAAGTCACCCGCGAGAGGTATAAAGAGGCGCGGGCTTAATTCCATTTTTTTTTTCTTTTTGTCGCTTTTTGTTAGCTCGATGTTGTACGAATTTTTTTTTTTTCCTCAAAAAGGCTTTGTGGCTGCTGTTTTGGGAAATAAGGGTTTTCCCTTCGAGTCCAACTACGGTCCATCCGAAAAAATCGCCAATTCTTATAAACAATTGTACCCAGGTTTTTAGGTGAATTTACCTTAAATCGTGTAAATTTATCAACAATGACTAAAATTCAAGTTAACATTTACATAAAACAGTTTAAATGTACGTACATCGTACACTATAGTAGCCCATCACGTGCACGCACATAAGATTTTGTTCATCCGTGTACATATATGTATGACCGTATAATTTCAGCGAACAAACCCCTAACGACGAGCTCGAGAGCTGAATTCTCACATGACTACATCCAGCACAAGCGGCTAATTGCTGACAATGGCTTATCAAAAAAAAGAGAGTATACACGAAATGATGCCTCGATGTTACATACATTGGCACTTTTACTGCCGGATAAGATAAATTTATGTATTATCGGGATGTGTGGGTACAAGGGTTATTCGACGATGCTGGCACTGAATTTCGGTGTACCTACACATATATAAAATTGAATAAATTTGTTTGATTGATTCTCGTGAACGGGTGACAAGTTAACATGATGCCGTTTCTTGTTTTAAATAGACAGTGCTTGCGATTGGAAAATAAAAATAAAACAAAAAAGCTGTGGAAATGTGTTTTTCATGATTATATATATANCATCGACACATTCGTATTAGAAACGACACGGTGGACTATATGTATTAAATTAAAATTCGCGAGCACAGCTTCTATTTTTCTTTATTCCAGATATACTATACCGACGAAAGCGCAAACCCTCGATTTCAATCGAACTCTAAGGTGGCGCTCTTTTTGGAAGGCAATTTTGAGTTCATGTTTTCTTCGACCGAGGCAGCGATACTCTTGAATGCCGAGCAAGATATATCCCGATGCCCGTTACACGTTATTGATTATATAAATACATAATACATCCATATATATAATATACTGTACCGATTGCGCAACGTGCAATTATGTAAAAGTATTTTTTTTTTAATTGTCGTTCAGTCGCTAATTCAATTTCGCATGCAAGCTGTATACATGTATATATATATACGTAATGCAAAAAATCGTGAATCAACTGCTCGATGTAGGTACGTACGTATACAAACGCAAGCAGGAAACGACGACGGTGAATCATGTGAATGTATTCAGTTTATTATATGTATATCTGTAAGTCGCGCGAAAGTTGATTGCACCGCTAAACAAAAGAAATATAAAAAAAAAAGAAGAAGAAAAATCCCCTCACCTAAAAAAAACTTGTGTGTTCTTGTATTCGAGGAAAATCGGTATTGCTGGGAAAAAAAAAAAAAATCGGAAGCACAGTCAAAGAGATATAGTTTAACCATACTTTGAAACAACAAATTCAGGAGTATCTTACCTCACACGCGGGTATATTTCACTTTTGTACACGTAAGCCTCAATCGTATTTTATGATCTATGCTATCCTTCCCGTACTTTCGAAAACTAGAAAAAAAAAAAAAAACCAACAACCACTTACACTCTCTCTCTCTCTCTCTCTCACTTTTTCATTACACGCGCAGTTATGAGCGATAGGACACAAACAGTTGGTCGGGCGAAAAGCGAAAATCGGCGTCGAAGCGCTCAATCGGCGACGGAGGCTCGATCGAAACTGATCTACTTGTACTCGCGTTACATGAGCAATCATAGCTGGAATAAAAAAAGAAAAAAAAAAAAAAAAAAAGCCGGCCATTCATCACCGCGCTAAAAGCTCGCTTGTAACACTCGCGTGAGTGACTCATGGTACGCACGTACCTACATGCATCGCCGCGTTGAAAATATCATCACCGAGACTCTCTCGTGTAAAAATCATCGATTGCACGCATGTAACAAAATGTACATTCATTCACACAGGCCGAGTCCAATGAACGCGACAAATCGGGACTCCACGTGGGTTTCGATTGGCGCTTTCGACGAGTAAACGCATGCTTACTTGTTTTTCCACCTAATTTGAAAAAAAAAAAAAAAAAAAAAAAAAAAAAAAAAAAAAAAAAGATCTATATCGATGCAAAAACATGAATTTCAAAGGGGGGTGTAAAAAAATCGGGTGAGCCAAAGGCCCGCGTATCAACTGTGCACATTATAAACATTGTAAAAATTATATAATTATATTCAGGTACCTCCGTTTTTTAGTAAAACTTATCAGGCAGTGGTGGGTATAACTACAACGACATATGGACAATCTTGTGCTTCGAAAAAGATGCGCGTCCAAGATCGGATCGGCATTATCTTACCTCTCTCCGATTACGTTTACGATACTCGACGACACCTCGTTATCCATAAGAGATATATACAGATGGAGGAGGCGAGAAAAGGAAAGATTAGATATAGAGCTCGGGCTTTAGGTGAGGAATTTCCGGGCGCTTTGATAAGATTCGGGCGCACGTATATTGACCCTTTTTTTTTTTTTTTTCGCACGCGATCGCATTAATATTAACGAGGGAAGAGAAAAAACAACCAGTAAACCGTCCAACATTTTTACTTTTCAATTGTCATTCATACAAAAAATTGCAAAAGTCTCGAAAAGACTTTAAAGTCACGCATACAATTGTATAGAGAGTTGAAAATGATTTCAAAGTCATCCGGGACTGTTTTGTAACTTGATAAAAACTTTGAACTTTTTTTTGTTGTTTTTTTATCAAGGCTTTCAAAGTGCGTTTAGCCCCTCGAACCCATGCAGGTATAGATAAAAAATCTACCTGCAAGTACAGCCCACCAAAGGCACTGCAGCACTTTTCTTGCTTAAGGGGAGGGGAGCGTGTCCTTTTCAAAATTCTAACGACCCGTCGCCTCTCGTCTGCCTCTAAATCCCTCAAATTCCCTGGGCGAGATGTCCCTCGCACGCCCGCCCGCTCTGAACAAGTAAATAGTCGCGACGTAGTTCGCGTCACGGCTGAAAGTCCTTTTTCTTGGGGGAAAAAAAAAAAAAAAAAAAAAAACAATTTGAAGCGTCGTCCTTCGGAAAAACAATTACAAGCTCGAGGGGGCCGTTCCTTCGGTCTTTTGTCTGCGGCGCGGCGAAATGGCTAATGAGAGGTGATGGGGTGCGCCCGTCGAGGAAACGCAATTTTCATTACTGTTGTTGTTGTACCTATACGTATATACGGGGTAAGGTCGTTGGCTTTGACAGGTAAAATGTGTACATATGTACTTTATGCGCGACATTTTCGCCAATACAGTAATACACATGTATCGATGCGTCGTGGTTTTGCCCTCTGGAGTGATTTCTTTTTTTTTCTCTGTTTTGTGAATGCAGGGCTTTTTCTTTTTTTTTTTTCAACTGCAAATTGGCTCTCTATAGCCAGTAAAACCAACGCGTTAGAAATACAAGCGATTTTTTTGCTTTTTTTTGTTTGCCCCCGTAGCACTACTAAGGGATTTTCTCGCGCTAAACGACCTGAAAATAATTTTAAATTTAATTTCTCGCTCAAAGAGGGGATTTTTCATCAAGTTCAAGGAGTGAGTTTGGTTTTTTCACTTTTTAATCGCAAAAGCACTCGTTTGCTCATCATACCGGGATCAAAATATATACTGCGTAAAAAAGGAAAAAAGCCCTTCCTTGGAGCCAATCCAAAATATACATGATATCGGCTGTACGCGTAATTAAAAGCTCATCAATCGGTGACACACGGACTCGGGATGAAAAAAAAAAAAAAAAAAAAAAAAAAAAAAAAAAAAAAAAAAAAAANAAAAAAAAAAAAAAAAAAAAAAAAAAAAAAAAAAAAGAAAAAAGAAAAAAGCCACCTACAAGCGCAGAGATTATTTAACAAGCAAAAAGCCACACGTGGCGAAACAAAAAAACCTGTTGTACCTTTAGTAAAAACCTAACACAGAAAGAGAGAGGCCTCGCGTATACTTAATCGCGGGCCAAAAGAAGAAGGAGGACCGCGTTGGTAAAGTTGGGGCTCGTTGCAAGGAGAAGGGACCATCAGGTATATTATACATGAAACGCAGGCCTCCTCCTCTCTACCTCCGATCCCTATCGTCTCGGTTAAAAAAGGAAGAAGGTTTCAAGGAGGATGAAAAAAAAAAAAAAAAAAAAGGGAGAGAGAGAAGCCGAAAGAGGAGAAGGGCAGATGCACGCAGAGGCCCCCGTTGAACGAATTCCCTTTCTCTCTCGGCTCGAATTTACGCACATGTATAGTACGGGGGTGCGTCGGCACTTGCCCCTCTCCGATGCTTCTTCCTTTTTTTTTTTTTTTTTTTCGGGGGAGATGATTTTTCTTTTTGAGCTTTTCGCCCAAGGAATTTTTTTTCTTCCGATAAATAGAATACTTTGTGGCCATAACCGTGCGTACCTTGTACTCTCCGATCGCGAGAGTTTAGACGACGCGTTTAAGAAAAACCACAGGAGTGCCTCGTTACAAGCCCTCTCGTATATTAAACAAAACCACCCCTAACAAAAAAAATCAAAATAAAAAAATCACAAACGCCCATGATCTAAATTATATACGTATAGATCAAGTTAATTGGGGGAAAAAAGGAGCAGCTGCTTATGATTCACAGTACGGAAATATATAAGCACATGATATAGAGACACATAGAGTTTTATGGCTTGATTTCCAGCAGATTACGCTTGATTAAACATTTTTTGTATACCGATTTTTATGCGATACACACACCACACCGTACACTAATACTATATATATATATATATTTTTTTTTTTCGCGTTGCGCAAATAAGCAGCGAGTATAATACTTATATAAGTATAGCAAACCCGAAAAGGATAAAAAAAAAATCGAGAAGGTGATGGAGGAGGCGGTGGTTAAAGAAACAGCTGCATATATACACACATATATATATGTGCGGACGAGCGGAGCAGCGATTATACACACACATGCACACACGCAGAGGGGCGTAGAGAAAGAGAGAGCCGGGTGGGGGTGAGCCGCCCCGCCGCCGCCGTCACGTTGCACCGATGGGATTTTGGAGCAGCCGGCCAGCCGCGCGGCACCAACAAGCGGCACTCGAGAGCGCGTCATCGGCGACACTACATCGGCACCCCCATCTCCGGAACATCCCCGTACATCCTCGTTATCTTACTCCCCCGATGTGTCAATTGCCAATGCATGTACAAGAGACACGCTTATACATCGGGAATGAGACACGAGGACGCGTTGTTCGGTTCGCGTGCGGCGCGCCAACGTTTTAATTGAACCTCGTTTGTCCCAATTTACCGAGCAGTCCGAGCACTGCGCGAGTTAGGTACCATCGTACTTTTTACACGAGTATAATATTGTATATACGGTAAGACGATAAAAGTGGTGCGCGTTGCTAAATAATAAATAATAAAAAGTCGATGCCGACGGGTTACACGCGTATACAGCGATATCCGAGTGCATCGTAGTTTGACGGTATACATTATATTATTAAACCAAGTGACAACAAGTACACGGAGAGAGAGAGAGAGAGAGAGCCAAGATGACTACAGCGGGGGCCATCGGTGGTGGCAAACAGCAGCACCAGCGCGACCTGGACGCCCACATAGTGACCCTACTGACGAAGCTCTCGGCGCTTAAGGAGAACGGTAGCGTGGGCGGCCAGAGCCAGCAGCCGCAGGACGCGCGACACCACCACGAGCACACTGCCGGTTTACCCCCTATGTCGACCGAAGCTTGGAGCCTCGAGTTTTGGCGGGCCGTCGCCGTTGAGTGCTTCGCCACTTTTTTGTTCGCCTTCGTCGTGGCCGGCTCGGCCGTGGCACCCGCCACCTCCAACAGCGGCCTCAACGCCCTTACCACGGCCGTGGCCACGGGTTTCGCCATCGCCGCTGTTCAACTCATCTTTGGACCCGTCAGCGGTGAGTTGTTCTTGTTGTTGTTGACCGTTTTTTCCTTCCCTTTCATTTTTCATCTCGCAAACATCAGTATTCCCCTTCCCCGGTGCCCATCACTTTCTTCAAGTGCATCGGAATTCAGCGTTATACGGGGACACCATTGTTGACCGCAGAGAGTCGAAAAGGAACGAGAATAAAAGCGCGTGCACTTACTCCTACTACATAATAAAAACGACGAGCGTGGGAGTAGGGCGAGATTGTTTCGAAAGCGCCGAGGGATATATCTCATTACTGCACGTATGTTGTATACTTTGTACTGCTGCAACGTTTCAGATGTATATATATATTATATATGTAGCTTCGTTCGCGGTCCCTTACATAACAATAATGTGTATACAGCTAAAGATCTGTCATATGTGGGTGATGCCGATGCCTTTCTCCTTACTCTTTATTTTTCCTTGTACCCTCGATGTGTGGGCTCGTTAACCGATTGCGTGTGGCCTCTCTCCACGTTTTGCTCGCGACCGCGGTATGGGTATTTTTGCACCGTGTGTACCGTGCTTTTGGTGGCCGAGCAAAGAACACGTCTCGCGCTCACTTTTCCCCAGTTACTTGGACTATTGGGGGGAGGAAAAAAAAAAACGAGACGACGAAGGAACTCCTTTAGGGAGGGGGACGCGCGGCTTTTACAATACCGATGCGATTGTGCACGTGTGGGAGTACCGTTAGCGCTTTTTCATTATTTTCTTCTTTATAGTCCCCGTGCCCCTGTCCCCCTTTTTTTTTTTTTACTTCTCTTTCTTCGGAGGGAATCGTGTTTGATACACGCTCGATTTTTCCTTACCGATTTTCGAGCGCAACAATGAAATAAGTAATCAGGGACCAACCCCTTGGAAACAGTAGAGATTAAGGGGAGGGAAAAAAAAAAAAAATACTAATGTACAATAATTATACTCTCGCTTTGTCGACAGGTGGACACGTGAACCCAGCAGTCACGGTGTCGTTCGCCCTATCTCGGAAGGTGTCGGCTTTTAGGGCCATAGCTTACGGGCTCGCGCAGTGTGGCGGTGGAGTTGCCGGCGCGGCTATGCTCTACGGGTGAGTACACAAAATTGCACCTTTTTCTCAGTCCCTTATTTTAATGATTCCTTATTAATAAACGATGGGGTGACAGAGACGGCGACGTATACATATCTGCTTTGGCGGCGCCCCGGGGGTCACTGTGATGTTTGCCGGTGATGACCGCGGAAAGAGAAAGCTCTTTGTATACATACCTTTGCAGCGCTATTTTTTTTTTTTTTTTTTTTTTTTGTCGAGTCGAAGTAGGGCGATTAAAGTTCGAGGGGGTGGAATTTTGTTTTTTTTTTTTTTCGGGGCAAATANGGCTAATTTCGCGATTGAAACTTTATTAGCCCCTTTTTCCCGCACTCCTCCTGCCCCCTTCCGTATATACATATACTGGCGGTCGATATCGTGTGCATAGTATGTGGATGGGCGCGCACATGATTCGACAAGCGGGGGTTTTTTTTTTTTTTTTTTTTTTGTCGAGTCGAAGTAGGGCGATTAAAGTTCGAGGGGGTGGAATTTTGTTTTTTTTTTTTTTTCGGGGCAAATATTTTGGACACGCGAAATCGGTAAGATCCACGTTTACGCGTCCAAATGGCACCGGAGCCAAGTATATAGGTACATGTATACCCATCGGGTGGCCATGCACAAATCATAGGAACCAGCGTCAGTATATTATATAGAACATATCAAATGTGGGGCACGAGTAATACATTCATTGTTACCAACACACCTCCTTACTCCGTATTATTATAGGGCTGCAAGTGTAACTGTGTTATATGTATATAAAAATGTATACTTTTGTATAGGACGCGTATATTGCGCGTGTTTTGCTATTGTTTGAAAATTGGCACGCGCAAACCACGCTTGGCTGTACATATATTAAGATGTACGTCACATATTATCGTACATATCATATACGAATGTTCAAGATAGCGAGTATACATAATATTATATAGTATATGCACGATTTGTTCGCGACAGCTCATCGACGGGGCAATTTATAGCCATCACCGAGTCGTGTGGGTGCACTGCACCTACAAATACTTTGCAAAACAATGTATGAAATTGTCGATGCTCGAAAATATCCAATAACCGTACGAACCGTGTTTCTCTTTCTCTCTTTTCGTATTGTTATTATTTATACTGCGCAAATAGTGGAGATGGCGGAAAATTCAACTATCGCCCCTCTTACCGACGCCCACGTACACTTTCTCCAAGAGAGAGAGGGAAAAGAATCAAACCGAGAATGGCGAATCAATGGTCGCTGCTAATGTGGCCATCGGGACAAAACCAACGGAGAAAGAGCGGGAATTCCTAGCGGTGCAAGAGTCCTGAAAAGCCGCCGCTTGTATAGGTGTCGTATATACACACGTGCATGTGCAGCTGCATGGCTCGCATTCCAAAGGAGGGGAGAAGGAGGAGGAGGTCAGTGGCAGCAGGTTCTCTCTGTCACTTGATACATACATATATACGTGTGTGTGGGTGGCTGTGTAGGTACGGGGTTGTATACATACATGTATAATACCTACACACAGTGATGATTTAAGGACGAAGCTGCACCGGAAGCTCGTTACGTCTCGGGGGTGCAGGGTGTAGTGTTCTCCGACGATGGCTGCTCTGTTTTTTCTCTCTTGCTGGTGAGCATCTTGAAAATCTTCAAGGGAGGAGGGTGCGCTTGTCAGTGAGAGAGGACGAAATAGTTTTCGACTCCCCGTTGTACCTATACGTACATTTGAGTAGCGTTGGACTTGTGGGGGGGGAAGAAAAAAATAATAATAAGCTGCTCCGTATTATGCGCGTCAATCATTCAAAGTTGCCCCTTTTTTCCGCGGTAGGTCCGTCCGAGGGAAGTATAAAATATGGGAGACCGGAGGACGTGTATATATATTTATCTGCGAGACCATCGCCATCGACTTATTTATACAGACACCATAGTATAGGCTTCCTTACTTACTTGCTTTCAACAAACGAACTTCTTCCTTTAAAAGCGTCACAAAAGAAAACGTCTCCTCATCCGTTCGAGTTTCACGCACCTCCTTTTCGCACGCTAATGCGCGCACGTGAAGTAAAAGAAGAAGAAAAAAAAGCACTCGCTCACTTTCGTCGTCTCTTTGCGCACAATATATGGGTATACTATATATATACACACGTTACCTTTATAGGACGTTTTGGACATTAGTGCAGTGAGTGACTTTTGACTCTGTATCATACATGTTTTTGCCCCGACTACATTATATCCGTCAATACACACAATGTAGTAATCGAGAGCCGTGTGTTGTGCAGGGGAAGGAAACGAGAGGGAAAAAAAAGCCATGGGAGGTAGTTTTCATAGCTCATGGACTACTTTATCTACTCGAGTACTCTTTTTCTCCTTTTTTTTTTTTTTTTTTTTTTTTTTGCAAAAACAGCCGTTCAACTTTCATTCAAATGTCGNTGTAATATTTTTTAAGGAGTCACCGGGGAATTTCGGAATATGAATATGTATGTACACCCGAGTTGATGCAGGTACAATTTTTTTTTTTTTTTTTTTTGCAAAAACAGCCGTTCAACTTTCATTCAAATGTCGTTTTCGAGAATCCGTACGCGTATACAGACGGTTGCGGCTTTTTTGCGCGTTACGCGGCAGATGTGCACATGTGAAAGGAGCGGAAAAAGTATAAAAAAAAAAAAAAACGAATCTTGACCGCTATGCAAATGACACAAGTGTACTACTCTCTCGTACTTGTCGTTCGCGAAACTTTACGTATATAAATTATACCGTACGATGCAAGGATAGGCCAAAAGTGCCATCACAGCCGTGTAAAGATTTCCCCGCAGGAATTATTGTATGGATGGTACGAGGAACTGAACCGCCGTATGTCAGAAAATTTTGTTGAAAAAAAAACAAAAAAAAAACAAAGAAAAAAACCAACTTTGTTGCTCGCGAAGCCAAACTCTGTGTATAGAGCAAAGAGAAAACTCAGCGCGCCAACTCGAAGATTTAATTTAAAGTTTCTGGCTAAGAGAAGCTCCCTTCCTTCCCTCCTCGATCTTTTGAGCAAAAAAGGAAAAAAAAAGGAAAAAAAAAAGGAAAAAAAAAGGAAAAACCACCCAAAGAGCCTACTCTTGTGCAAATGAAAAGAAAAAAAGAAAAAACCTCGTTCGTTAGCTCCGATTTGCTCTTCGACTCTTCTTCCCCCTCTTGTACAAAAGGAGGGAAAAATCGGGCAGCCGCACCCTCCAACAAATCCTCGATTTCCTCGAAAAATCGGCCGCTGTCCATCTGCGAGAGGTCCACGCGCGCACACTCGAAAGTTTCGCCCATCCGTATATTATATATATGAATATATACGTACACACAGTCGGTTTCGGTAAATATACACGCTCTCCTCGATCGGCACGGGTATATAGACTCAGCATCCCACTCTCCCTCTCTTGAGTGACGAGGTTTTGTATTTCACGGAGAAGAAGCAGCAGATGCGGCTGTATACATCTTATCGATGATGGGGCCTTTTGGTCAGTGTACATATGTATATATACTGGCGCACACGAGGCACGTGTAAGCCAGCCGGAGCCGCAGGATATGTACAAGCGAGTCTCCACGGAGAGGAAAAAAAAAAAAGGAGCCCGAGGAGGTGGAGGAAAAAAAAGTAGAGAGGCACACGGTTGGCGCGTGCCCGCGCTGTATGATTCGGAGGCTGTTCTCTCGGCGCGCGCGAGCGTGAGTTTTTAGTAACGACTCAACATGAATATGGATGTACGTATGCTACATATATATATATATATATATATATATATATATATATACGAATGACAACGATTACAAAAAAGGAAAAACTTCTCGATCGGAAAGGAAGAGAGCCGGCTGCTGCACGCGTGCCACCATCCAGGTTGTACATAATGATATATTATATCCACGGAGAATAATATAATCCTCTTGCAGCGTGACTTGGTATGCAAGAGACGTACATGATGTATTATGTATACCTACTTCTGTCCTCTCAAAAGCTGCTGTATACAAGAAAAAGAGCACGATCGTTTCGTGGCCGATTTCTCCCGCGTCGCGCGTTGTCACTTTTTTCGGGTGTTGGAAATAACAATAAGGACGTACACACGCGTTTGTGCGTTTTGTACTTGTGCAAATTAATTTGATCGTGACGACAATCGGAAAGACATTAAATGCGCGACGCGTTGCGTATACCGATCATTTATGTCAAATAAATCGAAACTATATACATAATGTACAATTGGTTGTACGAATAATAATGGTTGTGTTTTCTGTGAATTTGCAATTGCTGGGTACAATAAAGTATACCTGGGTGAGATCGAAAATCCGGTCCACGAGGGAAAAATATAGGAGGCGGAGGAGGAAACTATGTTTTTCCCGAAGAAAGAAGCCTTGCCCGCAATACGCGACTCCGTAAAATCATCATCCGCGCGGCTGAGCACATCTTAGTGATGTAAAGGCACGAGCCACAATTATGTAAATGTGTGTGTATGCGTGTGCGAGAGAAGGTAGAGGGAAAAAATCCAGCGGCGTTGAAACGAGAGGCTCGGAGGAGAGCGGGGCCACGCGTAATTGGCAGGCTGCTGTAGGGCCCAAAAAGAAAACGAGAGCGAGAAATGCAACGAAACGAAAAATGGAAAGGAAAAAAAACCCAAAGAGGGAGAGATGGGTCCTATCGACGACGACAAAGTCGATGGAGGAGGAGGAGGAACACCTGCCGGGCGCGCGCCGCCGTCTCGCAGCTGCCGCAGATGTTTCGTGTCTTCTTGAGCGCCGGTGGCAGCGTCATGGACCCGAATCCAAAAGGAAAGATATTCCTTTTGGATTCGCCCCCGCGAGGGAGTACCTATTTGATATAATATAACTACCCCGTGGGTCTATCGATACGTTTTTAAAAAAAAAAAAAAAAAAAAAAAAAAAAAAAAAAAAAAAAAAGAGGAAAGAGGACACGTGCCCGCGTGCGGCGCATATATACGAGGAGGTACATTATACACCACCAGAGGCAGATGGCCTGTGCCGCTTCCGATTATATATCCCTTGCCCTGATGCACCGCACTCTCTCTCGTTCTTTGGCTCTTTATTCGGGCCTGTAAGCTCCTACATTGCTGCTGGAGGGATCGTCGAGAAGAAGGTGCAATGGGATCGAGGTGTTTTTGTTTCTCCTTGGATCACGGTCGCGTGGAGGTATATTATACCTATCGGATATGCTTGTATATAGGTTTATGCATCGGCCTGTGCGGACTCGTTGAACCGTAACGAAGCACCACTTTTATCGAAAGCATATCTAATTTTAATACTTTGCACCTATTGAGGAACCGGAAAAATCGGTAAGGAATCGTGGATAAATCGTCAGAGTTTCAAGAAAAAAAAAAAATAATAAATAAATAAATAAATTAAAAAAGATAACGATCGAGCAAAATGTCAGGGCCACAAAGTAAATTGCACATCAGCAGCTGCTCATCTCAGAATTTCGTCATCACATAAGCGTCGTCGCACTCGTCAAGTCTTCTTTATTTGTCTCTTTTCCCTCCTCTCAATCTCGTGTGTCCTATACACTTAACGTTCTCGTCTGCCCTCGGAGACTTTGCAAATTGCGACATTCCACATACACGTACAAGCACATATTACGAGACGGCAAAGGCTTCAACGGGTATACAATGTATATAATATACTCATGGCGTTGCCACGAAGTTGTTGCTGCAGCTGGAGTGGCTCTTTAAGGATCTTCGTGGCCGTGTGATTATATATGACCAAAGGGGCATTTTTGGTTTTTTTCTTTTTTCTCTTTTTTCATAATGAAAAAAAGTAAACTTTTTCGGTAAAAAAAAAAAAAAAAAAAAATACATCACTTTTACTTTTCCCAATCTCTCCGATAAAATCGAATATCGAGCAAAGTTACCTGAATACAATACGCACATGTACATACAAAGACACCCAAGTCCCGTAGGAATCAACGTAGGGATGAACAAAAAAACAAACCGCATACGTAAACGACGATGATCCCGGTGGCCTGCTGGGCCCCGTACATATAAGATATGCACCGCGATGCCCGTCAATTCTCAACACACACTTTGCGCTTTGCTCTGGTATATTGTCCATGCATATGTGTATATGTACATATATACCCACAGATCTCATATAATGTATGGTCGGATACAGTATAGCCATATGATGCCACAATGAGGTAACAAGTGCGCGATATGTACCGAAATAATAATCGAACAATACCACCCTTAACCGGCTGAGTGACCGAACGACGCCCTTAGGTCTGCACTGCTGCCACCACTGTGCTTCGTTTTTTTTTTTGTTTTTTTTTTTTTTTTTTTTTTTTTTTTTTTTTT
>NW_019379487.1:1718390-1831024 GCF_000648655.2 Copidosoma floridanum | reverse complement strand
CCCCCCCCCCCCAAAAAAAGTGAAATTTAAATGTCCACTCGTTAACGAATATGCGAAAAGTGTTCCCGCACAGCCAGTTTATTGGTACACGTATACTTGCGTACATGAGCATCATCGCGCGCAATTGAGAGAGAAGACGACGATTACCCTTTTTCGGCGTTTCCTTTTAAAGTGTATATATATATATATGTGTAATGTACAAGACTGCAGCTGCCGCGACGCGACACCGCGTATAATGTACCCTAATTGCTCCTCGTTTTCTCCTTTCCTGTGCACTGCACGCAGCGTCATGCTCCTTTTTTTTTTTTTTTTTTTTATATGCTTCGCTACATTTTATTTGTTGTACGTGTTGCACCTATTACGCGTGTGTATACACAAGGGAAAAACATTTTTGGCTCGCGTACACGAGTTGAGACTTTTAATTACTCGAAAGTTCGCTGGCTGAGGGGAGACGTATACCACTCGAGAGCATATACATTTAAAAGCGAACGTTTTTTTTTTCCTTTTACGTACTCTCCGGCGTAAAAGGACACTCGAGCACTCTCTGGTGGAGGGCCAAAGCCTCCGATATGAGGATCCTGAGCCAAGGGGCTTTGGACTTACCCCCACCCCCCCTGAAAGATTATTACTTTCACACAGCGGGAAATTAAAATTTTGGATCATGCTGTCGCATGTATATTGGTAATTGCGTCCATAGGTGCATTGTCAGGAAAATCATGCCTGGCACAGCGTTATATACGTATATATATATACTTACCTTTGAACGAGATGAGCTACAGCTATATACATCGACGCGCTTTGTGTGCATTGTCGCGGTCACGTGTGCTGCACTTTGTGATTTTTTTTTTTTTTTCCGTCGCTTCGGGGAAAAACGATCGTGCAGTGCTGGAAGAATGAAGGGAGAAGCTGATTTTCGAGTCTACACGTAGATTTTGAGGCCAAGCTTTTCAGAGACGGAGAGAAAAAATGCCTTGGCTCGCACAATATGTGTGCACACGGGGAGGGCGAATAATGGAGGCGGCGGGGGAGAGGGAACGATGTGGGTGAGAATAATGCATCACGTATAGCGGGTGAGGAAACGTTTGGGTCGTTTGTATACTTTTGATTTTTTTTTTCTTTTTTTTTTTTCAAGCCTACGGCCAGTTTCGCCCCTATCTGTATATGGCGAAGAAAAGACGTTTTACACGTAATATATCATACGCATAAGATATTTTTACGGATGTCGCTATTATTATATTCATACATCTCATGTAATTAAATTTTTTTCAATCGTCAATCAGCATCAGTATACAATATGATAATAAACATAGCGCCCGTTGCTCTTTCAAACACCCAATGTTTTTCAATTAAATCACCACTCGCATTGGAAATTTGTTACGTAAGCGCGGTAGAAAAAGAAAGAAAAAACCAAAATTAAATCAAAAATGCCTTGTCACGTTTCCCTATATAACATATGCACCAACCTACACACGGGACGTATATATATTATGTATAAAAGTATTAACAAGAGAAAAAAAACTAGCCAAAAGAGGTCCTTGCAGTGTAGAGCCAAAAGTGACATATAGAGAGAGGTCCCCCTCCACGGGTCGGCTTTGTGCTCGATCGCCGTTCCTCCCAGGAGCCTCGTATGGAGAACGCACATTGTTGGATGGGAAATTCTTTTCGGGTGTTATTGTCGAGGGATCGAGGATTCGTTTCACCAAAGTCCATGACGCGCAACCTCTGCATAACATGTGCACGAAAGGCTATCCATTTGATTTCTCTCCTTTCATACGTATACCTTAAATACCCGATCGATTTTCTTTACGGGAGCTTATTTATACACATAAGTACAATCGTCCAAGCAACACATAACACTATATAATATATTCTCCCTCGCATGTATGCTCGTAAATACCTATATAATATATAATTGTTCCAATACTTCCATCGCGTGGCTGCACCCCCCATAAGTTAAATCCAATTATATATGTACATTATCTATGTAGTGTGCGCTTTATATAAATATATACTCGCAGGCAAGAAAAAATCCCTGCAATATGGAGTAAATATTATTATTATTATTATTATGATTAAAGTAAGGGCCGAGCGATAAAAATAAATCTTAGAAGAAGAGGAAATGGACAAACGAGACGGCGATGACGAGAGATGGGGCGGAAGAAGCGGGTGCAGTAATAGATAAATAACGGCAGTTACGGGTCGATGAGAAACACGTGACTCTCTCATGCGGGCTCATTGCGTAATACATTATAACATAAGTATATGTGGGATCACAGGGGGGTGGAAAGTGAGAAAAACGCTGTGCTGAAAATGTTTCCTTGAGTCTCGCGCTTCGTCGTCTCGAACGGGTTGTCGCCTCTGAATTGTTGCACATTTTCATCAAAAACATATTCTCTTTTTTTTTTTTTTTTTTTTTTTTCCAGCCAAAACTACATGAATATGGAAAAAAAAAAAAAAAAAATTACAAGAAACCACTCGGCGAGTAGATTAATATCTTTCACGAGGTTCGTCTCAAAGAAGAGTCTACTCGCACACTGCTGGCCATCTGTTCCGAAATAGAAGACCCTTATCCTTTTCGATCGCAGCTCCGTAGAGGGGCACGTGTACGTCCTACGCGCGCATACACGTAAAAATGCATAAACAAATGTATAGAAGGAAGGAGGTAATCGAACAAAAGGCAGACGCACAGGGTATAAAACGTATACGGACAAACGCGAGGAAAAAAAAAAAGGAGAAAGAAAAAGACAGGATACGACAGATTGAGAAACGTAAACACACTCACACATACACACACGGGGAGCTACAGAAGCAGCTTGGGTTCGACATACAGCCATGGGCACAACGTATATATGCAGGACTTTGAGAAACGCGCCCTCACATAGTATACACTCGGGCGTTTTATAAAAAAAAAAAAGGATCGTCGACTAGACACAAGAGCATCAGAGAGGGCGAAAGATCCCCCTCTCGTAGGCACATACATCGGTGCAAGAGTTATATATAATATATATGTACAGATTCCAACAGATGGTCGAGTAATGTCGAGTATACGTATCACGCGTGTTTAACGTTGCACCGATCGGAATGCATTTTTTCGTTTAAACAGTACTCGCGCTTCAGCCTTTGCAGGTAAAAGAGGCGAGGGGAGAAAAAAACAAAAAGGAGTAGAGCGTGTAATATTTTTTAAGGAGTCACCGGGGAATTTCGGAATATGAATATGTATGTACACCCGAGTTGATGCAGGTACAATTTTTTTTTTTTTTTTTTTTTGTCGTCGGGACGATTTTTAGATAATCACGATTTTACGACTCGGTTCTTTTTTTTTTCTGCCGCTTAACTCTGGGGTGCTTCTCGAGGGTATGTACACTATATACCGTGCAAGGTGGCTCGTAAAAAGCTACAACGCACTCCGGATGATGCAAACGAGACTGCGCCGGGTGCGCCTGTTCTCTCGATCGGCGATGTGCCCATCGGTTGATGGCCGAACTTCAAAGATCGGTATGGCTGAAATAACACGTTATGGAGGCACATTTGCGCGAATGGCCGATGGAAAAATAAAAAGAAGCACTAAGCACACAAGACAAGCGGTTTTTTGAAGAAACCCTTGAACAGCCAAAGGATGGGGCTGCAAGATGGACGCTCATATGTGCCGATCACAACCGCTGAATTTTCCTTGAGCTCTTTTCAATCTCTCCCCCTCGTACCTTTTTTGTGCGTCTGTATGCCTATTATGTAGAAACTCTCGCGTGCGTCTTCCTTTCGTTCGTATGTGAGTATACCTACTACATGGTGCTTCTCCTCTCGGTTTCTTAACCGAACGAAACGGAGCATCTGCAGCCGACGCGCAACCGGTATTGCCTATTTGAGCGGGACTTGAAGGAAAAAAATTTTTTTCCAACAAACGGATCATTGTACCAATTTATGTTTATTAATTTCATGTCGTTTGAAGACGCTATTTTTTACGACTCCTTCACTCGACGGCCAAACGGGCCCTTATGCTTTTATTACAGAATTTATTATATACATAGCTGGATCACGAGTTTTAACGTGTGTGCGGTTGTATCGGTGGACGCACACTGTGTTTTTTGATGAATTTGTTTTGAACGAATGAACGTTTCTCCAGTACGGATCAAACAAATTATGATTCATTGGGGGCACATATGTATTTTTTTTTCTCTGCACTTGAAAAAAGCAACAGAAACAGTTGTTGAGTTCAGATTGACAGAAAACGAGTGAGATATTATTCAATAGCTAACTTTCACTTTTTTTTTCCCCCCTTATACAGTGATTCCGTATAATCTATTGTATATGTCCTTAATGGACGTTGCGCTCAAGAGTCACTCGAGCCGTCACCTTACAACGGCAAACGTATACGGAATAAGGATGATATCGTTCGGCGCGCGGGTCCACAACGTCATCATCGAAAACGGCCAAAACGTATCGTTTTTTCGGGAGAATATCGAAAAAAGCTACAAGTCGAATCAATGGGATTACCAGGAACCGGTTCCCGGAGTCCTTTGTGCGCGAGAGCCCGACTCGTACGTGTACGGTAATAATACGTCCTTTGCGTGTGCGTGAGGATGAGAAAAAAAAAAAAAAAGGAAGAAAAAGGACGAGTGGCGCGTACACAATGCACGTGAGGAGGAGGAGAAAGAGATTCGTCTTTTGTGCAACATGTGGTCGGCACGTGTTTCCTCTAAGCCCTCAGAGACGCGTATAATATATATATATATATAATACACCCACACACATACACTTCGTGTGCCGCTCTCGTATGGTTGTGTATATATACCCTATATTGATGAATATATAAGGGCACGGTGCAGCTGAGGGCAGCTGCGTCATGATCCTCCACTCTATGTATATATATATACTATACACTACTTATTATAGATATGCCTACTCGAGTCCACGTACCTACTTATCATCTTGTGTATCCTCCTCACACCACTGGAGTACAAAATCGGCCGATTTGATTTTTTCCATGCAGCAGTATGGCGGAGCTATGTTCCCTAAACCATGTGTACACATATACCTATGGGGGCAATTTACGAACTTTGGTGTAAGGTTTTCGAGGAAGGGAGGGAAATGGGCTTCTGTTGTTGGTAGTAATAGTCGCGTGTGCAGCGATTATCGAGCGCTCGGCAACTGGCGCTTCGAAAGGAGATTATTTCGTTAGCTCTCGATTTTTTTTTTTTTCCACCCCCCAATAATACCCCCTACACCCTTTAAATTTTACTTCCTCTGCTTTGTTGCAGACATCATGTTTATACAAACGCCGATCATTTTATCCTGCGGCATATACTTTTTTTTTCCAATAATTTTTAGTTTATGTCATTTCAAGTTATACACCTGTAGGTAATCACGAAAGCTTTGAAAATAGTTATGTAGGTATGCTACTTATACAAGTAGTTTGATTCAGATGCGAATGACGAACAGCACATTTTATTTATTTTTTGTTTTTTTGTTTTTTAACTGATGTACACATTAAACAAGCGAATGGAATAATAGTAGTTTTCCTACGAGATTGAAAAGTCTTTGTTTGCGAACCGAGAGGTTTGCGGCCCGAGCCGAAGGCGAGGGTCGTAACGAGGTTCGTAAAGGAGACTTTTCGAACGAGTTCTGGAAAACTGCTTTTTCGCCCGAGGAAGTACCAGCCTCCCAAAACCACCCGAGTGCGGAAAAATTCTTTTCTCTTGGATATATTACAAATATTGTGTTTTTCAGGGGATCAAAAGAGAAATTTTCTGCGTTTAATTGCAAACCTATATGTACTTATACCCCATACATACATACGTTTGTGTACGCAAATATGAGCGATAATATCTTTTGTCACGACGTATAACACGAATAATTCGCACGGGGCGGCAGTGCATGCCATTTTTTTTTTTTTTTTTTTTTTTTAGAAAAAACAAAAGCAACAAGTAGTTGGGCCCTTTTGCGAATCCCACGACTAATCCATCATCAACTTCAGAACCGAAAATCGGGGGACAAAAGAGCACGTGTGTGCATAGCAAAACAAAAAAAAAAAACTACAGACGACTACGATCGGAGAACAAGTATATGCATGTATAGGTATATATATACGTACGTGAAATATCTAGTGTGAACTGCAAAGTGGCAGCGGAAACGAATTGCTCCTTTATTTGTGACGCCTCGTCGTCGTCGTCGTCGTCGTTATTGTAGTACACCCCCGCCTCCTCCTCCTCCCCCATAAATTACATACATATACACGCACTCCCTCGCCCATTTTTACTTTGTACAAAAAAAGGGGCGTATACATATATATATACAGCGGCACTTCCTGCCTCCTCTCTGAAAGGGAGAGAGAAAACGGGATGAAGGTACATTTTTCTCTTTACTTCCCTTTTCATTGTTCCTGTACGTCGTGCCCGTGTACTTCGATTTCTGCATCCGAGACGTGGTGTGACCACCTTGGAAAAAAAAAAAAAAAAAAAAAATGTACACCCGTACAAACCATACCTGCACCCTGCGCGTACACCTATACTTAAACAAAAATGAACAAGGCATATTTTTTTTGGGGGGGTGTTGTTTCCGTATAGTTATTTTTTCATCTTAATAAGACTCCTACGTATTAAATACCGCTTCGTTGGCTGCACTTTGATGGGGTTGTTCCCGGTTTTGCCAATGAAAAAAAAAAAAAAAAAAAAAAAAAAAAAAAAAAAGAAAAGTTACGTCATTTATTGATAAAAACTCACATGTATTTGATTCACGCAAACTCACATATCCCCCCTACTGTCTATATATATCCTCCGTGTTCTCGTATAGTGCGGAAAAAGACATATACGTTGTAGTACCAGCAGCTCTCGAAAGTTTTTTCGAAAAGACCAAAGGGAGGGGGGGGCCATAATTTTCGACGATGGAAGTTCTGGCGAGGAGCGAGCGGCTATACGGGCGCCAACTTCCAACTCTGCTCCACTTGGCTCTTGCTGGAAGTGCAGCGCTTTTTTTTTCCTCTCGATTCCTCGAACAACTGCCTTTTCTTTATCTTTTTTGATGGTGTGCCTACAGGTATATACATAGATGGGACTCGGTCGCAAGTTGATTGTGCTGATAGCGATTTTCTCCCGGCGTGTATATGTATATACAATTTGATGGGTTGCCCCCTCATTTCGAAGCGCAAACAACGATAATTTCATTACATGTTGCCAGAACGAATCGGAATTGAGTAAGTCCGAGTGCACACCTACATACTCACACGACGGGCGAGGTGAATTCGATCGCAGACCGCGTTTTTGACCCCGCGACAGGCAATTTGTCATGTGTGTATACAACAGAAGGAGGGGGGGGGAGGGGTTCGAGTTCTTTGACGTGAAAAGAGTATACTCTCGGGTGTGGGGAAGAGGGAGTGCATTCGCTCGACCAGCTTTGAGTAATTTTAATGGCCAAGCTCGGACTGTATATATATATATATATATACTCGATCCTTGAAAACTCACGACCCCTTCCTTTCCAACACTCCATGCGATAAATGCATTACAACGCACACATGTACATTATGTAGGTGTAACCATATACACGACAAATATTAATTGTACTCACCATAATAACACAGAGCGAACCGAATTTCATGTATATGTACCAGTGCAGGTGTTTTTTCGCTGCTGCAACGATGACCTCTGTACTTGTCATCGTATATATACAGTTTGGAGCTTCGAGAAGCGCATTTATATTCGGTTGGGTTTTTACCGTAAATTTCTTACCCCCTTGTGTTTGGCTCTACTTGGCTGTAGGCCAAAATAATCAGTGGGAACCTAAAAATCTCGCAGGAGATTAATTTCTTTTTTTCAAACGAAACGCGGAACGCAAGGGATCCACCCCCTCCCCTTTTTTTTTTTATTAAATCGCCGTTCAAGATAATTAATAATGGATCATATAGCTGAATGTAAGCCCACTATATAATACTTATTGCGATATATGTACAATAAGGATAACATGATGTACTTGTAGCTGAGAATCATTTCACGCGCCACACGATGTCCATTAAGAGCGGAGGAGGATTTTTTTTTTTTTTTTACTTTAGCTCGCGTGCGATCTCTCGCAGTGCCCTGTGCTCTCTCGGGGACCGGAGCGGCGCAGTCGATCGGTTCTTTTCCTCAAAGGGCAAAGTTAATTTTTGCACAGTCGCGCGCGCGTGTATTTTTTTTTTTTTTTTTATCCTCTTTTCCCCTCGCGCGCAATTAAAAACTCTTGATGTTTATTTCTTCCTTGGAGTGTGCGATGTACGAACTGTTTGGTATATAGACGGGCGTCAATAATTTCTCGTTTCTCCGTTTATTCCTTCCCTTTTTTCGCCTTGCGGTTCCCGGTACAAAAAGCCGATCCAAAAGTTTACACACGGGAGCGAATTTTCTCTCGGTACACTGTACATACCACCCCCCCCTCCCCCTCGAAACTAGAGCTGCGTATCAATAGCTCGTTAAACGCGCATACCCACCAATATATCGCAGGGGGGTGCGGTTTTTGAGGAGGGGGATGAGAGACCGCGCGTACATAACAGGCGGGCACTTATTCACTTTTTGGCTCTCCCGTGGCCACTTGGATCGAAAATTTATTTAAAACCGACCCCCCCCCCACACGTGCACTTGTTCTCGTGTGTATACAAAGAGCCTTTTGTCCGTATATACGTATGTAAAAAAATATATGTATACATGTATGTTATGTATACGTACCGTGGGCTCGCTCGTACGTGTATATAGTATATGTGTATACATAATGTACGGGGTGTCGTAAAAAATGCTTCAAAGGAGAACAGACGAGCAAAGTGGTAGGGGCTGTTTTTAACTTATTGCCGACGATGCGGAAAGTTAATGGCTCGGCCGGAGAGAGGGAGAGGGGGTGAGGGGGGGGGCAAAAGAGAGGCGCATTGTTAGAAACGCGATCGTTTGTACATACAACACACATAAATATACAATATGTATATATCCATGAAAGGGAGTAAAGCACACTGTATAATTATATCGGGGTTGCAATATGCGTTTTGCGCTGTTTTGCGCGCGCGTTTTCAATCGATCGTAATGACGCGACGTATCAATGTATGTACATTATATAGATTAAATTAACGATTTCAAGACCACGTGCTCCTTCGGAGTGTGGAGGCTGTATAATATACAGTCATATATATGAATACTTGTATCGACGTGTCTTGGAACACTTTCTCTCCCGATGCATATTATACACTCTTTGCGCTTTATGTACATATTATACCTATATGGACACTCTGCAGTATAGTAGGTATATGGCATCCGATCCCCACGTGAACCTGGTGATGCACGTGTGTTTGCCGCACGAGAGAGGACGAGGAGCGTGCATCATCACCGCACACATAGAGCACGCCGTCCTCCTTATTTCTCTCTCGTGGGGGGGGCTTTTTTCAGCGCACTAGGTATATACAAGTGTATCGTCGTCGTGTCCCACGGTGCTCCGAAAACGGCGCACATGGTTATAGGTTTACACGGTTTATGTGTGGACGTTCGCGTGAATGGCTTCGATTAAGGACGCCAGTGTGTGCGCGCGATGCTGCGCTCTCTCTCACTTACTCCTCTCTCTATTTTTTTTTTCTTCGGTTGGCGGAGCTTTTAATTTCTGTGGGAACGCTACTGCTTTCCGATGAACTTGCGTGTATGTATACTTAGCTCGGGCCGAAGATTCTTGAGCTAATTCTTTTTCTCTCGACCTATAACCGGGACGATGGTGAGAGGGAAGCATAGCTTTTTTTGTTTCTTCTTCTTCTTCTTCTTGCGTTTTTTTTTTTTTTTTTTTTTCCATAACATAGCAATGAGGTGTCACCGTATAGCTTTGGTGTATTTATACTAGAACAACAATGGACAATAATAAGTAATTAACTAATGACCTCGAGCCCGATGGGACACTTGTAAACACCCCTGCATGCGTCTATTTATATACACGTTGAGGGAGAGAGAGGAGTAAATTCGGTTCTGGATCTTCTCTTACAAGAACATCGCCCTGCCAAACCGTATATATTTATACACGTGAGAAATTTTTCCAACATATATATGTATATAAACCGATTTTCTCTCGTCTCAAAACCTTTTCTCCATTGGGTGTTACACATCGCGTGAGAAAAAAAAAAAAAATATGCATCGATAAACTAATAACAGTTATTAAGACATACTTATTCAATGGCCAAAAAAAAGGAAAGCCTCATCAAGTGCCATTTAATCCAATATTCCGCGCGATTGCTTCTTCTCCCTCTATAAATATGTATATAATATCCGCAATATACACGTATGTATGGTCACAATAATGCGTTTATACACGCACTTTTAAGCTCGTTATACTCGAGGCAAAGCTTCGTCGATGATTATCAAACGGGGCTGCATGAGCGTAAGCTGGGGCATTACAAGAGCATTATACTTACATGTCTATCGTTACACAAAAACACACCCAGAGCACCTGTGCCCTCGTGGCCTCCCAATGTATTTTATATACACAAATGTCACCGCGATTAATCTCCAGTTTAAGGGCGATCTCCCTCTATTTCCCATCGATGCAAATTAAGCCGAATATATGCGTGCAAGTGTGTGTACGTGATGGCGGTCTCCCCCAAAGTGGGGGTAAGGCGTGCGCGCACGCCACGGTATACGTTGATTAAATCAACACTATCATCATCATCATCAATGCCGAGTCGAGTACTGCACTCGTCACTATTTATTTTACTTTATCATCATTTTTGTTTGTTTGTTTCTATATTACTTTGCGAGGGGCGTGCTTTAAACAAAAAAAGGCATAGTATATGTGTGCGATGGTTTCTTTCTCTTGTTTCATCGGCAAAAGGAAGGGTTGATTGTTGGAGACGCGCGATATCTCGACCTTTTTTTTTTGTTTTTTTTATTTTTCATTTCAGAGACTTTTGACGTTTATCGTGTAAAATTATCACTGCGCAAGTCCTCGCGGTACCGTGTGTAACAGGTGCCTCTTTAATTGATTCTCTTATAAATACCTGGCATGTAATACATATGAAAAAAAAAAAAAAAAAAAAAAAAAAAAACCATCACCGATCCAGCACGAAAAATCAGACGACCGCCCGCTGCTGTTGCCCACCTGTCGCTCCGTGGTACACGCTGTGAAACGTTGTTACACGCCAGCATCCCTATAACAAAAACAAAAATAAAAACAAAACAAAAACAAAAAATTCCGTGTAGATTACAATATATACAATAACAATGCGCGTACAAAAATACAGCGAGAGTCGACGAAGCTCCGTACAATAAACACTGAACGTCTGTATGTATGGAAAACAAGTATGTACGATTTCCATTTTTTAAGTATACACATAGAGCGTGGGGGGGGGGGGGCAGGGGAAAAGTCGTATCTCGCGAACGTGCAAATTAAATAACGTCCCGAGACATATATACCAGGCCATATGGATGCGTATAGGGAAGGGGGAGGGGGGCCGTGCAGTGTACAAAATATTGCATATAATATGGTAATTCGAGACGAGGAGATAGGATGAGGACCTCACCCTTCTCCCAAAGCCAAGCACCCTCGATACGATTAATAAATGGAAAATCTCGTATATTCCACGCCGTTGGTGTGGGGGGGGGGGGGTGGCGATTGACTTTATGTATATATATATACTCTCGCCGCAACTCGATCACCCTCGCTCCCTGCTATGTATAATCGGTCGGTCGGGGTGGAGCGCCCTTCCTGTCACCTCTTGTAAAAATATATACCTACGTGTGTATAATATGTTATACATAATACATGTGACGTCTCACAGTTGATAGTGTGAATGTATATTTCCATGGCTTATGTACATAACTTATAATGCAAGGTTTTATTTGCGCAGGGTCGCCAACGCACCGCAGAACCTGATTTCAACCTCGAGCAGACTGAGCGACCAGGCGCCCCTCAAGTTCCTCGTCGAGCTCACCCTGTCGAGCTTCATCATCCTGGCGCACTACTGCGCCGAGTCCCCGAGATCTCTGTCCTCGACGGTCTCGGGCAAGCCGGCCTGCGTCCTCGCCGCCGCCTACACCGCCGCCACCCTGGTCTCGGTAAGAGGAGTTAGTATACGAACCTTCTTTGCCATGTCTGCGTTCGTGCATGTGTGTGTGTGTGTGTGTGTGCGTTTTTTTAGCTCATCTGTGTATATTATGTTGCACGTACTCCCTTTGTGATGTGCCTTGTTCGCTTGGTGGCTGGGATAACCGATCCATCCATCGAAAATCGTCCTGCAAAAAAAAAAAAAGAAAGAGGTGTTTCAGCATGCAATGGTAAAAAAAAAAAAAAAACCCCTCAATCCAGCCTCCCTAGTTTCTTGTTGGCCGAGTACCTATATATATATATCTATACACCGGTGTGCATTAGGGTATACTCGACTTCCGGAGCACCTGCAAACTTAGACTGAGGGGCCCACCTGCTTCGCGCCGCTGTAGTTCATACCTACACGTGATGTAAGTCCAACAATGGACCATGTGCGGGGGAATACGATGCTTTCCGATGAACTTGCGTGTAAAAGCACATCCCTTGGGCCGAAGATTCTTGAGCTAATTCTTTTTCTCTCGACCTATAACCGGGACGATGGTGAGAGGGAAGCATAGCTTTTTTTGTTTCTTCTTCTTCTTCTTCTTGCGTTTTTTTTTTTTTTTTTTTTTTTTTTTTTTTTTTTTTTTTTTTTTTTTTTTTTTTTTTNGAGCCTTTATCACTCATTTTAATGTTTTTTAATTTTTTTTTTTTTTTTTTTTCCATCATTTAAATCCGCCGGGGGAGTAATTTTTTTCATCAGTTGTAAAACATTCAAGCTTTGCAATGCCGATCCATACACCGATATAATCGTCGAAAGCTATGCATGCGTATATATTATATACCCGATGTATGTACGAATGTGTGATGGAAAAAAAAAAAAAACAACAACAACAACAACAACAACAACAACGACGACAACGATTAATTGTACGTTTATTGTTATTCGTTGCAGACGCCTTTTTTGAACCCGGCCCGAGCCCTCGGCATAGCCTTCGTGACCTACAGGTGGGACAACCACTGGGTCCAGTGGATGGGCCCGATAATCGGCAGCATGGTGGCCGCCCTGATAAACGAGTACGTCCTCAGCGGCAGCCGTCACCTGCGGGAGTCCCGTGACTACGATGACGGCGACAACTCGTCGATGCGCTCCGACGAGGAGACCTACGACGACCTGCCCAACCGAAAACACGGCAAGTACAGCAGCGCGGGCTACCAAACTTACCGGCCGGTGGCCAGCGGTGCCTCGATATACGGGCCCCCGCCGGCCTTGGAGCGCGTCGAGTCCATCTACGGCGGCACCAAGTCCCTCTACTGCAAGAGCCCGCCCCTCACCCGGGCCAACCTCAACCGGTCCCAGAGCGTGTACGCCAAGTCGACGAGCACCGGAGTCCGGGATGGCCTCATCATACCCAAACCCGGACCACTACAACCCGCCCAGAGCCTATATCCCATACGCCTGAACGCCGTGGGCCACGAGAGCCACGACCTTAGACCGATACACCCCGTCAACCAACAGCAGCAACACCTCCAAACTCAGCCCACGCCGCCCGCGCCGCAGCAGCAAAACCACAACAGCACCAACCAGAACATGCAGAACCAGTTGCAACAGTGCACCCAGAACATCTACGGTATACGGGGCATCACGAGTACCAGCGGCCTTGGACAAAGGGACAACATTTACGGCCACCTCGTGGGTGGTGGTGGTGGTGGTGGTGCCATCAGCCAACAGCAGCGCGACAGCCCGTCGAGCATATACGGCAGGGCTCCGGCACCGCCGCCAACGACTCATTGCACGCCACCGTTGCAGCAGCACCAACAACAACCACCGCCGCCACCGCCGCCTCCCCTGCAGCAGCAGTTGCCGACGCGCGACAACGGGCACTCGCCCCACCAGGGCTCCCAGGATGGGGGCAACAGTAGCACGGGCGGCTCGATGAGACGGGGACCCACGGTGGACCTACGCCCCGAGAGCATGTACGGCCATACCCAGCAGCAGCGGAGAACGGGTGACGATTCGGCTTACGGCACCTACCAGAGCTCCTCGAGGGGCAGTGGAGGCGCTGGCGCTACCTACGGCAAACTCGGCGGGCCCCCGCCTCCGCCTCACGGGTACAGCCACCAGCAGCAGGGCAGAGCCAACGGTGGGCCGCCTCAGCCCGGATATCAGAGACACTCGCCCAACCCGCCCCCGCCCCAGTACTGATGACGCGCCCATCGTCAGTTGCGCGTCAACGGCGACGACCTGCTCACGCTGATCGACTGCGGTTCTGGTGGTGGCGGTGGTGGTGACGACGGGGTCACCGAGGCACCGTCGGATAAATCCACTCTGTGTCGGCATCACCGGTGGGAGGCGTCGTTGCGCTAAACTATATACCCGATACAGTTGTGCGTATCGTTGATTTTATTGAGAAGGTTTTTTTTTTCAAGTTTATTTTATTATTATTATTTTTTTTTTTTCCACTCATTTGACTGTACATAGGTAGCAAATTTTTATGTGAACGGTGGGTGTATTCTGTAGGTGGTTTAGCGTTACTCTATGTATACCAGCTGTGGTCACCGATTTTTATATACTGTAAATAAGTTAACGCCATAGCATTTTTTTACGTACGTGACCTTTTTTTTTTTTTTTTTTTTTTTCTTTTTCGCGAGAATACTTTTGTCGTTCAAGGTCTTTATATTTTTTTTATTTTATCTTTACGATGAAGTTTCGGTGGTCGAAACTTTTAGGATGAACGAAGCCCAGTGACTGAATCGTGTGTACGTGACTGTACGTATAAATATAATATTTAAAAAGACTCCGTTCAAATGTAAGTTTGTACAATATTGGTGCATTAAATATACACATGTATAGTATTATTGATGTACACGCAAGCAGAATCATACCGAGTGACGACAATAATATAATTGTGGCATGTTGTGTTCTTATCTGTGCATTTTACAGGCGATATTTTTGTAATCAATTATATATACATGTATTGTGTATCAAGGATTTTCAATTTTTCACTTATTCGAGGCACAAAGGAAAATTACATTGAGTAATTTTAACAAATGATGCGTCTACCAAACGAACAAAATACTTATAATAATACCTATACAAATGATCAACTCTTACCTTATTCAATTATATATTGTATAGAATAATATAACATTGTCAAATCAATATGAATTTCTTTTTTTTTCATCTATCCAACAAAAGTAATTTGTTGTATGTGTAAAAAAAATAACAATATACATATTTATAACTATTAATTGAGCAAAAACATAAATGTAGTCGTCGAAAAAAAAAAATGCAGAGCATTTCATTTGTCAAAATCGGATAAGTAAAAATTAACTGAAAGTGTATGCGTTTATCTTTACATGGATTATATTGAATGAAACATGAGATACATAAAAAGTATATTATACACTGTAAGTATATGATAAAGTGTAGTTATTTAGTTTGGTACTGCCAATATGTCTTTACATTGAATTTCCTTGCCATAAAAATCAACAAACAATTAGTTTTACAGAGTTTAATACTGCCACCAAGCCAAAGTGTGATAAAGAAACAAAAAAAATCTTTTTTCACTGCAGATGTTTTTTTACCAACTCTTTTTGTTTCTTTTAGAAAAGGTTTTTTTGTTTTTTTTTACTTTGCCGACAATTAAGAAATTCAATCACAAAACAGTTAAATAATGTATTTAATCGGAGCGATATTATAGTTATTAGTAAAAACGTTAAGATTATAAATTAAGGAACATGTAAATATATTAATACCTTATTAACAATTGTATTTATTGTTTTTGTACTCTTGATAAGTAATTTTAATTTTAACAGCGTCGCATATGTTCGTTGTATGCGCATGCAAATGGAAAATTAATAAAAAAAATAAAAACAGTTATCAAATAACGTGTGTTGGTATATGTTATTGTTCTAGTATAAGAAAACTTGCAACATTTGAATTGAAAGAAAATACCGATTGTCAAGAAAGAACTGACATGGTTAAGCGACCGATAAAGCCATCCGCTATTCAAACAAAGACTCACGTGTATTCCGCTTCTGAAAGCCAAGCAATAACTTAGATTAAAATGATAAGTACACGACACCAGCACTGAAACGAGGAGTAGAATCCGCATTGATAGTGAAATTGGTATAACATTAAATTTGCCTTTCCACAATTTTTACAAAAAGTTATTACTGATGAAAGTCACGATTTCCGCCTCGAAAAAATTTTCTCGAAAATAATACAAGTTCTGTAAATGAAATGTCGAAAAATGACTATTTTTCAATTTTTCTATTTCTCGTTTGACTCGGATTTACAAATTTTCGTTTTGTCTTTTTGAACACGGTAAATAACGTTTTGTTTTCCGAATCTTATTGACATCGTTTCCTGGTAAATTATAGCTTTCAAACCCATTACATTCATACAATTTCTGTTTTCTTTATCAAGTAAGTATCACCTTAAGAAAGTGACTAAGTAAATACGTATTTGAACAAATGAATCCCTTGTCGACATTCCGCCCGGACTATGTTAGAATGTTGTTACGTAGTGTAGGTGTAATACACGTCTCAATGGTTCGATATTGATATATATGTGAATGATGTGTATAATGTGATAATGTTAAGTAAACACAGTAAGGCGCTGATAATTAGTGGCTGATATCGAGAATCGAGAGGAAAAGGAGGCGGAGGAGAGACAAAACACAAAACGATTGTGACATTGAGGGGCAATGGTGTAACATAAGGAGGTAGGAAAAAGCTTATAGAGCACAAGAACAAAATTAGTTTTGAATGAAAAAAAAAAAATAAATAAAAAAATGTAAGACACAACAAACACGACACAAGCCCATGCACTTGTAACTTTCATTTCTATATAAATAAATACAGCAAGCCAGTTACGGTATTTACGGTAATACATCGTGTGTGAGTGCGAAGGAGACACTTGTGTTAGTCTGTCTCTCTTCCACGCACTTGTACACAATAGGTGTACTACTTACTGCGCTCTGGCAGATTTTGCTGATGCTTTTTCGTGTGTGCGGCTTTTGCTGTTTGCTCCTCATATCATACCGTGAATAAGTAGGTACTGTGAATAGCCCCAGGACATTATAAGTAGTGTGGCGACGACTGATGTGTGCTGCCGTGGGCTGTCGGTGACGTGACCAGTGTGACTACGAACGACACGAACGAAGTAGAAGTAGTGAAGTACACGCATATACTTGAGCCTTGACGCACATCGTCGTCGGAGTGTCGGACTCGTCGGTCGGGCCCCACATCAGTGCTGCAGAGTGTGTGAGTGCGTACATCACCTCTTCTCTCGCGCTCCGTTCGTTTCGTTGTCGATCGGCAACCGCGAGAGAGTACCAAAATAAATAAATTGATAAATAAAGTAGCCGAAAAAGAGAGAGTGCGCGAGTGTGTGTGTGTGTGTGTATACACGAGAGCAGCAGCTCCCGAGGAAGTCGGAGAGGAGGCAAAAGTGTCCGACAGAAGGTGTATTTAATTGCTCGACAAAACAACGACATGAGCGTGGACGCGTACGGACCGAGCAGTCAGACGCTCACGTTTCTCGACACAGAGGAGACCGACCTCATTGGGGCAGACACCCAGGGCAGCGAGTTCGACTTCACGGATTTTACTCTGCCCTCCCAGACTCAAGCTTCCCAACACGACCCGGCCACCCAGCCTACCCAACCGACCCAGCCAACAGCCGTGCAGGTTGTCGTAGTTGTTGCTTTTCCCATTCATGATGATAATCATACATTTCCTAATCAAACATCGGCTACATTTATCATCACTATCTCTGCAATGTCTTGAATAATAATGTATATTATCATGTGTACCTACTTATGATTATATACCGAATGTTTTGTGCGTTTGTATCGTTCGTCTGCTTTCTGCTTCTTGCATGCGCTGAGCCACGAAATTGTTATATACCACTCGAAGGAGTAGGTACATACTTGTTTTTCGGGATTTCGTTGTGCAGGTGAGCTGAGGAGCGTCCTTGGCAAGGTGTTAGAGGTCGAAAAATCCGTGTTTCCATCGTTACTTTGGAGAAGCACGTATCAGCTTGAAGTTTAAAAGCAACCATGCGGTCTCCGATGTCGTTCTAACCTCAATGATGACGTTGGATTAATGGGATCTCGCGAGCTTTTGTCGTTTCGGAGCTCTTTTTATATAATTTTCGGGTCTCAGTGTGGATATTTTCATGATTTACAGGTGCATTGAAGCGTAAGCTCGAAGCGAAAAGCTCCATTGCTATTCAGCAGGGATAGGTATGCCCTGTTGACAGTGGTAGAGGGCATCCATGTGTTTTCTGAACCAGAAATAATTATGATTTTGACCGAGTTATTGTATTTTCACAAGTTTTTCGTTACCCAAAAATGGTCTAGTTTTTCTAAAACAAAGTACATCAACAATTGACATTCGTTTATCTTCAATATCCAATAGAACGCCGTTCTTCATACTCTTTCTACAAGCTGTTGTTACATGAATATGTATGTGGATATTGATAGTATCTTGGGTGTAGAAAGGAAGTCATTAAACATGCATGCGATGTTAAAATAAGCAACCTTCTTTAAAACATTTTTTTTCTAACAATTCAACATTTAAATCTTCTTTGATTGGAAACACTTTACCTAACTTTGATGTACAAAATTTTTCTACTTTCTTGTACATTTCATTAGATTTGTTTTTAAATTATAGATAAGATAAAGAATTGGAATGTCTGGAGCAAGTTCCAGATAATTCATATTAATTTCTTGTAACAAAAAAATACTTTAATTTCTTATTGTCTTGAAAGCTTAGAAATTGATATAATTTTTCTTGTTATTTGAAAGAAACAAGTTTGAAAAAAAAAAAAAAAAATGATTCACAACTCAATTTATTTTCATTTTTAGATCAATGGTAATGTTGGGACCTCTGCTTTGGAACTGAAAATTTCCGGAGCAGCCCAAACTCTTGCTGAGCTTCAATTTGAAGAGGAAGAAGAAGAAGCTTATTATAATCGTGATTTGCCGGATCATGCTTGTAAATACTGTGGTATCCATGAGGCCTCTTGTGTTGTCATGTGTAATGTCTGCCGCAAATGGTTTTGTAATGGCAGAGGCAACACATCAGGATCTCACATCATCAATCACTTAGTTCGTGCCAAACATAAGGAAGTCACTCTGCACAGGTGTGTAACATTAGTTTTGCAGTTTATTTGAATCGATTTGTATTTCAATTTTTTTATTTTTTACAGAGACGGCCCACTCGGTGAAACCATATTAGAATGCTACTCCTGTGCTGTGAGAAATGTCTTTGTATTAGGTTTTATACCAGCAAAAGCTGATTCTGTTGTTGTTCTTTTATGCCGCCAACCATGCGCCGCACAAAGTTCTTTAAAAGACATGAACTGGTATGTACAGGATAATAAATCAGTAAAATTTAATTCTGGATTATACTTATGTCATAATGTATTTTTAGGGATCAAGAACAATGGAAGCCATTAATTGAAGACCGGAGTTTTCTGTCTTGGCTGGTAAAAATCCCATCCGAACAAGAACAGCTTCGCGCCCGCCAAATATCGGCTCAGCAGATCAACAAGCTGGAAGAACTCTGGCGTGACAATGTCGACGCTACCTTCCAAGATCTTGAGAAGCCGGGCGTGGATGAAGAGCCACAACAGGTTTTGTTACGTTACGAAGATGGATATCAATATCAAAATATTTTCGGTCCTCTTGTAAAACTTGAGGCGGACTACGATAAGCGATTAAAAGAATCGCAGACGCAAGAAAACATCGAAGTACGGTGGGACGTTGGTTTAAACAAGAAAACCATTGCGTACTTTATGCTGGCAAAGACGGACGGCGATATGAAGCTCATGCATGGTGATGAGCTGAGGCTGAGGTACCTAGGAGAACTGCACAAACCATGGTCTGGAATTGGACATGTCATTAAGATACCCGACAACTATGGAGAGGACGTCGGCATCGAACTAAAAAATAATTCTGGTGCTCCAACCGAGTGTACAAGTAATTTCGTTGTCGATTTCATTTGGAAAAGTACAAGCTTTGACAGGTCAATATTCATACTTTCAATACAAATCTTTGTATACGTAATTTCTACTGATATTCAAGATTTTTCTACGTAAAATGTTTTTAGGATGCAATTGGCATTGCGTAAATTTGCAGTAGATGACGTTTCCGTGTCTGGCTACATATATCATCGGCTCTTGGGCCACGAGTTCGAGGAAGTTTTATTCCGTTGCCATCTACCCAAGCACTTCAGTGCACCGAATCTGCCTGATCTCAATCGTTCACAAGTTTACGCTGTAAAGCACGCGATACAGCGCCCGCTATCTTTGATCCAAGGTCCTCCTGGTACTGGTAAAACGGTTACCAGTGCAACAATCGTTTACCAACTGGTCAAACAGAACGGTGGTCCGGTACTTGTATGCGCGCCATCAAATACAGCTGTGGATCAATTGACCGAAAAAATACACAAGAGCAATTTGAAGGTGGTCAGGCTTTGTGCCAAGAGTAGGGAGGCTATTGACTCGCCTGTAAGTTTCCTTGCGCTCCATAATCAAATAAAAAATATGGAGACAAACACGGAGTTGCAGAAGTTACAGCAATTAAAAGATGAAACAGGTGAATTGTCGAGTGTTGATGAAAAGAGATACAGGTATGTTAATGTCCTGATTTTTCGTTCAATCAATTTAATTGATGTATTGATCTGACATACTAATGCTCAAATGTTAATTACATAATTACAGATTGCTGAAAAAAACTGCTGAGAAAGAACTCCTAGAGGCAGCAGATGTCATTTGTTGCACTTGTGTAGGTGCTGGTGATCCCCGGCTGCACCGACTTAAGTTCCACTCCATCTTGATAGACGAGAGTATGCAGGCCACTGAACCTGAATGCATGGTACCTGTTGTTCTCGGTGCTAAGCAGCTTATCCTCGTTGGGGATCACTGTCAGCTTGGTCCAGTTGTGATGTGTAAAAAAGCGGCACGTGCTGGTCTCTCTCAGTCGCTCTTTGAGAGGCTTGTTGTTCTAGGCATCAGACCGTTCAGACTCGAAGTCCAATACCGTATGCACCCGGATTTATCGAGGTGCGCAATGATTTCGCATTATTTTCAGTCCAATAAAGCTTGTTTCACCAAATTTCTAAACTACTTTCGATTTCTAGGTTCCCCTCAAACTTTTTCTACGAGGGTTCACTACAAAACGGGGTGTGCGCTGACGAACGCAAACTCACCAAAATCGATTTCCCATGGCCAGTTCCGGATAAGCCAATGTTTTTTTATGTGACTCAAGGTCAGGAGGAAATAGCCGGAAGTGGTACCTCATATCTAAATCGTACAGAGGCATCAAATGTCGAAAAAATAGCGACTCGTTTTCTACGCTGTGGTGTCAAGCCAGAACAAATTGGCGTGATCACACCGTATGAAGGTCAACGAGCCTATCTCGTGCAGTATATGCAGTATCAAGGTTCCCTGCATTCTAAGCTATACCAGGAAATCGAGGTAGCAAGCGTCGATGCTTTCCAAGGCAGAGAGAAAGATATTATAATTATGTCGTGCGTTAGATCTAACGAACACCAAGGAATAGGTTTGTTTCGAATGATAACACGTTATTTTTAACTTGTAAATTTCATGGTGGATTAAAAAAATGTATTTTTTTAATAGGATTTTTAAATGATCCTCGAAGATTAAACGTTGCACTGACGCGAGCAAAGTACGGTATCATTATTGTAGGTAATCCAAAAGTCCTTTCAAAGCAGCCACTTTGGAATCATTTGTTGAGCTTCTACAAAGAGCAGAAAGTATTGGTCGAGGGTCCTCTAAACAATCTTAAAGAGTCAATGATACAGTTCGCTAAACCAAAGAAACTCATAAATGCCGCTAATCCAGGCTCGCACTTTATGTCCACATCGATGTACGATGCCAGAGAAGCAATTATACCCGGTTCTGTTTACGATAGGTAATGAAAGACTAGCACGAAAAAATTTCCATCGAAATACTTGTCTCTCATACTTTGATGTTTACTTTTTTTAGATCGGGCGCTCAAGTTAACGGTGCACAGATCCATAATCCCTATTACCAGCGCAACGTGCCAATCGATATTTTCAGCCGCACGCATGACACGATTAGCTACATTAGTCCTGAGCGTGCACAGGCTGCTATGAACAACGTGCCTGTACCGGTGGGCATGTTCATGAATATGGCACATGTACCACCTCGTTTCTACAACCAGCATCAGCAGGCTCTTCAAGCTCGTCAGAATCAACGAGTGCGACGGGGTGGTATGAATGCAAGAGGTAAAGGTAATGAATCACATTTTTTTTTTCTTTATTTTTTTTACCTTCATCCTATTTCAACCTATTACTAAATCTATGACCATAACTCAGGTAACAAAGTTGGCGGCGGCGGAGGAGCACGCCTTGGAAAACTAAGCCAGTCTGAACAGAACACACAGCCCTACAGCCAGCCAGGTCTGCCTCTGACGCAAGGTGCGACACAAGGAATGTCACAGCCTGGCTTTAGTCTGTCACAGCCAGGATTGTCGCAGGCAGAATTGTCGCAAGACTCGTTTGCGGTTGGCGAATTTCAGTCGCAGATGGACGGCCTTTTATCCCAAGACTCCACTTATCAGGGCGATCGAAGTGGTGGGCACCTTTACTTTGTTCAACAAACATCATATTATTGAAACTGACATATCAATATCGTAAAAAATTACAGGTTTCTATCAGTCTGGACAGTCTCAGGCTGGTGGACAGTTTTCCCAGCCATACTGAGCCAATTAAAATGTGGCTGAGCAATGCATTCACCATGCAACAGCGTCGCGGGAGCGACTGAAGAAAACTCGTTCGATCAATGATATTTATCGACAAGCCAATCAACCCAACAACTCAAATCACTCTGTAACTGCGCGAAACGGTACCAACCAACTTGGAAAATACTACAATGCACGATGCGCGAGAGGGAGACTGCTGACGCTGTTCGACATGCCACTGTTTGTCGATCAAGAGAACAAATGAGACAGCTGAGGTCTGGAATCTTTCTCCTTTATTTAATTGCCGAAAAAAAAGTACGGATACCTATGGAAAAGATAACATGGAAATGACCAGGGAATATCATAGCAATGAAGTTAAATTGATTTTCCCTCTTAATTCAAACCTTTGTTCCTTGCTTCACTTAAGGGTTCAAGGACAAAGAGCTAAATTACCGTTTCACATGACGGAGATCATCAGTTGACACTGGGATTTTAAAGCGAAAAGTTTTTCGATTTGAAGAATAAAAATACACAAGGAAAATAAAAATAAAAATAAAAAAAAATAAAAAAAAACGAATGTGTGACGAATACCAATTACAAACGACTCGAAAATAGATTGTGAGAAAAAATGCAACATTTCTCTTATAATCTAGAATCAACATTTATTTCGAAAGCTTACGAATATTTTTAATAATGAAAACGTCATTAAATATTTTCTTGCTTTTGATGGGAAAGTTGTTTTCTTGATTAAAAAAAAATTATTTTCTGGTATGAAAAATTTACATTGTTTCTTTATTGTGTAGCTGTCTTGATGTTGATAACATAATTTTTTAATTGGAGAAAAAATACGCTACAACAATCGGTTCTTCGGTTTCTAGTATCAGTTATTGTAAAAAAAAAGCACAAAATAATTTAATGTAAAATCTTTGATTTTTCGCAATTAACTTCTTACTACCTTTATATTTCTTGTTTCCTTTTGTTCGAAAGTGAACATTTTATTATAAATCATAATAAAAGTAAAAATTAATCGTATGTTAATTAATAAATTAAATTAAAAAGATGATTATTATTTTTGTTATTTTTAATACCTCATCTCCAATTTCTTGGTACTAGAAAATTCTTCTGATTGTTGAGGTACTTTTTTTATAACATTAATTGGTAAACTTTTAATTAAACGACATAAATGCAAAAAGACTCAACTTCAATATAAAAATCTTGAAAAAAGAATTTAAAATTCGTGAAACTAAAGTTAATAATTCTTGAATACATATTTAGAAAAAGGTTAAAATGTTCATAAAAAATTATTTAAAAAAAAACTTTGATAAAAAATGGAATTCAGTTTGTTGTTTTTAACTGACTGTATGATAGAGAAAAATTTTTTTTTAATTTCTTTCAATGATTTTTTGCGCATTCGTTTGCAAATGTTTCCCAAATGAAAGGGTTCTAAAATATGAAATAAAACAAATGAATAAAATCTTAATATCACTGTGAAATTTTTGTTAAATTAAATTATTCATTACCCTCAATAAAAATGCATCCTCTGGTGTAAGAAGTTTTTTTATGCAAGTCCTTCACGTACCGACATAACATTATTTTTAAAACTGAAAAAAAATATCATCAAATGTTTTTTTTTGTAATATTTAAAAGTCGTATATCAAAAAAATTACTTACTCAAAGTTACTGTAATAACATAAAAATTGAAGAAGAAGCTCATCTAATGTGAGTTGGTTTTCAGTGTTAAAAGTCAAGTCTGTTTTTTCAAAAAAGTCTAACTTTTCAATACTAACATCATACTCGAATTTATCTTTCAAAAGATCTTGAAGACAAGGCAAAACTGGCGGTTGAATACCTATTAAATATAAAATTCATTACCATATCCTCTTACTTTAATACATGGACAAAATATTGAATTTACTTTGCAAAAAATGAATTAGCATGAGCACCAGTGAGTAGCTTGAAAAGGATTTGTACTGTGAGTCAGTAATTTTGTGAAGTTTGCCCATAATTTAATTACCACCGCCAATGGCCTAACTCTCCAATCCACTAAAACGTATCAACGTTTTTTAAATTGAAAAAGAGTACTTGGTACTTGGTGTCATTGAAATTGTTTACCTCGAGCATAACAATGCAACAAGTATGTATTTCTTATGATAACATCCGTTCCACAAGTAATGTCCACACTTATACATTAAACTGAGAATCTTTCAACTGAAGAACTGGAATACTTAGTGTCGGATACAATTTCAGAAGACGGTCTTCTGAAGACCTTAACAATGCTACATGGTCATGGTGCATATTTACGTTTGAAAAGGTCCGAAATTCCGAATGTCCGAGTCCGATGAAGTCCGAATTGCTCGGAGCACTGGAGCACTGAATACATTTGTTAGATGGCGTTGATGCTGATGTAGGCATGTAGGGATCCAACTATACCGACGGCTAAAACTGCGGGTGACTGGCAGTCACTGACTGCGGATTGAGTCACTGCGCTGTATCGAAGTAATCAAAAACGAGACCTGACCTGCCCAGAAGAGGCCAATATATATATATATATATATATATATCGTACACGACATATAATATAGATTTGTTCGATTAAAAATTAAGAGGTTCCGAGCGCTCGGAGCGCTCGGAGTGCTCCGAACTCTAGCCCGAACACGCGTTCTTGCTCCGAGCGCTCCAAGTGCACGTGACTCAGGCCGCCTGTGGATAGCCGTGTAAGATCCAGCTCAACGTAATCGCGAGTAAACAAACCGTTTTTTTGTTTTGATTGCATAGTTGGATCTTACAAGGCTATCCACAGGTGGCCTGAGTCAGGTGCTCGGAGCAAGAACGCGTGTTCGGGGTTCGCCGTTCGGGCTATAGAGTTTGGAGCACTCCGAGCGCTCCGAGCGAACAAATCTTATATGTTTTTCATGTAGGTAGCAGTTAGGTCATGTCATGCCGGTCCGGTCAACTTCCCACTTTCCACTGCAATATTTCCAATCCTATATTCGCTCCGAGCCGATACAGAGGTTGCGCCCCCTCTAGCCAAAATCAGGCAAAATTTCTTGGCACTTGGCAAGCTAGAGAGAGAACGACGATCCTCTCCTGCTGTCTTATTCAGCCAATCACAAGCAGCTATACGCATGTATATATGTTCTAAACCGTTTGCTTACATGCAAGAAATTTTGCCTGATTTTGGCTAGAGGGGGCGCAACCTCTGCATCGGCTCGGAGCGAATATCCATTTCCATATCAGTTCAATCCAGTTCAGTCTTTTGGTAAAGAAAGTCGTGAGTTGTCGTGAGTGTCGAGACTCAAGGGTATTTACATGCAGTGACACGGTCGAATTTGGAGCTGTTACAGTCGACAAAAAAGTAGTAAAAATTTTGTAAAATCAGTATAGGTCGATTAAAAAACGTTTAACAATGGACTGCAACAATAAAAATACGCACATCAAGAACGAGATGCAGTGTCCTTTTACGTGGGAGATGGACGAGAGCTTAGTGCTAGATACAAATTTGAACAATGAGCTGTTCGATATAACATTTACCGAGCAGCCGGTCATTGCCTTTATGAACAATGTCACGCTGGCGTTCATCAGCACTGTTAAAAATGAGCTTGAGACAGCAGTCAAGTTTTTGATAAAAGCCTCGCACATCTGTGAGAATATCGATTACGAGTGAGTTGATTACAATGATTGATTACTTGATCGATGAATACAAAGAGTTTAATTTTACAGTTAACGTGTTTTTTAATCTTTGCAGGCAGCCCGTGCACCGGAATGTATCAAAGAACGTGCTGCAGCACATCTGGCAAGCGAGCCTCTACTTTGTGCATAAAGTCCTGATTGTCAAACTGACCGAGCCAAAAGAAGAAACCACAAGTATGATGGTGATAAGCTCATTTCTGCCGCAACCGTTAGACGATCCGCAGGCAATAGAAACAGTGTGCACCCTCAAGGCCTGCCAGAGCATGGCCTGGTACAACTTCAAAACCGGTAACGAGTCGGCTTACTGGCTGTCCCTTGCCCAGGCCAAGGCAGCGAGCGATGACTGCCCGAGCGCTCCGCTTTTCCACTTCCTCGTTGGCCGAAGTCTCCTGCATCCGCTCTGTTTTCAAAGCCTGAGCAACTGGCCATTCGTTACCGAGCTTAACCACCTGCAGAGGGCTTACGAGCTCACCAACTGTCCGTTCATTGGGATTCACATCGAGGAGGTCTTCAGGGAGATCGGTGATACTGAGACAGCCGAGCTCGTCCGTCTGGCTATCCACAAGTCGCAACCCTTCAGCGTTTGGGTCAAGCTCAAGCTGGCCATGGCTTTCATACAGTGCGATGACCTAGAGCGCGCTCGGGAGATTATCGAGATGGTCCATTTGGTTCAGCCAAATCATAAAATGCTCGGGTTGTGCAAGGAAGCATTCTGGATCAAGCAGACGGTTAGTAAAATGTTATTAGGTTGCGCATAGTTTCATTAGATTTTATTTGTGTCGTAACTTTTCTTTGATTTTTCTCTTTCAGGCATCGGGAATTGCTTTATGTGGTCAGAAGAGTAGCATGGTCGTTTTGGCGGAAAGCCTTGATGACATGAAATTGTGAACAAACTAAAAGTGTAAGCGCATTTTTTACTTTTGTTGGAGATCGTGTAAAATTTTATATTAATTTTTGAACACTGAGCAATATCTGCAGAAAAAAGTACTGCTGTTTTCTAACTTGAGTTTTAAGTTTTTTTTTTTATAATTTACCTTAAACAGAGGTGTGTAAAGTTTAGTCATTAACTTGTTTTAAAATACTCGAAAAATACCGATAGTAATCTCAAGTATATTTTTCGTATTTTTACATGTACTATTTTACTTTTAAAGGTCTGAAACTTTATCTTTAAATTACATTTAAGATGCTAAAAAAAATATGTCGACAGCTGTAATAAATAGTTAACTGTGTTTCAAATGAAAGATCATGTATTGATACAAAACGGTTTTTTTAATCTTTTGAAATCTCATTTCATAAGTGGATTTGTCTTTTATTAACTAATCAAAGTATAAATAGAAGTTATAATTTAGAACGACTTTTTGATTTTTTTTTATATTTTTAGTTGATTGTATACTTTTTTTCTCTGAGGCTTATATCAAATAATGCTGTAAAATGTTGTATAAGTATATTTTTCTAATTGAATAATAAATAAATTTTGTTAAATAATGCTCTCTATTGCCTTCTCTTTTAATTGTTTGACTGGTGTAACAAAAATATTATTCTACAAGAATTTCTGAATGAATTAATTTTCGATAAAACAACATGCACTAAAGATCTGTATATAAACCGTTTATTCACGGCTTTCCTCCAGCAATATATACACACCAAACTAAATGATCAGTTAAAATAACTGAACAAAAATCCCTATGCTGCAACTTGTGATGATGACCGCAGATGCGCAGATCGGAAGATTGGTGGATGGATAGGAACATTGAGATATACACACCGGTCCCAAAAGTATACTATACTTATAGTATGCCAAATCGCTATGCCAAAGTATACCCATATTGTACCATACTTTTAAGATTGCGTGAATGAGAACTTGGGAACTCAAACCTGCTCTGCAACTACAGCATAATTTTTGTGGCAAAGTTTTAAAGTGTAATGCTTTTTTTTTATTAGGATACATTTAATTGAATAAAGAACCATCAAATTCAGTGAGTCAAATATTGTTAACATAAATGGTAAATATGATGTAGATAATAATCAATTCAATATTTTTTCTAGCAGGAATCAATGATCGGTTAGACTGTATAAACTAATGAATAAATATGAATGTATCATTATTAAAAATAATCATACCTAGTTATTAAAATCAATAATGTAGAAACATTGTTGTAATATTACATGTTCTTACCTCGATTAGGTCGTGAAAACGAATTGAGGGGAAAAACGTGTACAGTATCTTTTTGTAATTTATTTGATAGACTATAATATACTATTATCAGATCAAAAGCTCAATAAAATCAATGTTCCATCTTTTCATTAAGAAAAATGACGTTCAGTCATCAATAAAAAGGTATTAATCTTGAGGCTAAAGCTCTTCATTTGATTGATAAATTGAAAAACTTGATAAGAAAATTAAAATTTTGTTTCTTTAATCAAAAAGTATTTTTCGTTTTAATTGTGATTAGAATTTTCAGGCACAAATTTTTTAGACTTATGAAACCTATACTGTCTTGTAAAAATCTTACACACAGACAGTATCTATATCCAAAATAACGGTTGGTTCTCTTTTGTATATTTAAAATCAACTTTGGATATGATAATTACTTTTTTAACGAAATTCTTTTCAATTTTATCAACTGCTTGGGTTAAAAGAGAAAACTTATTTCCAATTACCGATGAAAAAGCAACTGTTTCAAGTAAACTTTTTTAATATGAAACATAATTATTAAAGTACAAAATACAAATGAAATACATGTTAATTTTTTTTTTATTTGGTTTGGTCACATTTGCGGGACATCAAGAGGATTTTTTTACATATTTATGCGTATATAATATATAGGTGGTGGTGGTGGATATATGTCTAGGGGGGGAAGAGAGAGAGAGGGAGAAATAAATGCAGCAGACGCCACTGCTAAATAAAAGCTAAAATCAGACCTTTCCCCAACCTTTGACACGACAGCGGTACAATTCGATTTATTGACATTTAGAAAAATTAGAGAAAATGACTCGGTAAGTTGATCATCTTAACAAATCACAATCATCGTTTTTGGCGAGTGGGTGGTATTTTCGTGCAATAATATTTATGGGGTGTTGATACTGTATCGTTTGTTTTTCAAAAGAGAGGTTATACACACGCCGCTGACGGATGCTTTCGCGCGCTACTCCGAAATCATTTCGCAAAGTCGTTTTATCTTCATCTTGTTCGTTATGATAAAGTGCTTGAATATTTTTCTTACTTTATTATTTTTCAAGATTTGTCTGTTTTTTTTTTTTTATAGCTGTTATTCTTTATTTGAAGGGGTAACCTGCAAGCGCTGTGCTAGGAATTTTCCTCTTATTTTTACACTTTTGTTTTGTTGATTATTCAGTTGAGAAATTTTTCTCGTGTTAACGTCATTATGATTTGATTACCTATTATATACTGCATGAGTAAGATTGTAGAGTAAATTTGCACCATTTGGTAAAGTTTGTTAACCAAATGAATTTGAACTGTTTTTCTTCGAATTTTAATACATCGATCAGGTTAGTCTAGCATTTTATTGTGAAAATTGTATTATTTTCTTGTAGTGCAAAAATCGAGTTGGGAGATGTCACGCCACACAACATAAAACAATTGAAGTTACTAAACCAAGTTGTATTTCCAGTATCGTACAATGAAAAATTTTACAAGGATGTGCTAGAAGCAGGAGAACTAGCAAAATTAGCGTATTATAACGACATTGTGGTAAATATTATTTTTTCTTGTTCATAGTAAACATATGCGTACATGTTTGTGTGCAAGCTTACAACAAATAAATACATAATCATTCTTTGTCTCGCGGTAAGTGTAGGTTTTTAATTCTAACATTTTCAGGTAGGAGCAGTTTGCTGCAGAGTTGATACATCAGAAAACTCCCGACGATTGTACATAATGACATTAGGCTGTTTGTATCATTATCGCAGACTTGGGATTGGTACAGTGATGGTGCAGCATGTTCTGAATTATGTTGAGAAAGATGGCAATTTTGATTCAATTTTTTTGTAAGTTTGTGATAAAACATGAGCTCTAATGAGATCAAACCAGTCAAATATTAAATTTATATTGATTGGTTATAAAGTATGGTTTTTTCTTATATGATTTTGATCTAGTAAATAGATGCAGTCCTGAAATTACATCTTGTGGTTTTGAGTACTCTAAAATTTGAAATTTGAAGCATCAACACTTTAAAAATCAATACATCAAATCATTTAACGTCAATACTCGTTTCACCTTAAATAAAAATTAAATGTTTTTGTTTTACAGGCATGTTCAAGTGAATAACAAAGACGCCATCGACTTTTACAAAAAGTTTGGCTTTGAAATAGTGGAAACGAAGAAGCACTACTATAAGCGAATCGAGCCAGCGGACGCGCACGTGCTGCAAAAAACTCTGCGGCCGCAACAGCCCAATGCCCAGTAAATATAAATTTGTATTACAACTGTTTCTTCTTCACCTACTCTCCGTAACGCACCGAGGCGTACTTTTACATTCAGCTATCTATTGTACAAATTAATTAATAAAAAATGATATGCATGTCTCTTTGTCAAACGTTGCGTCTGGAGCCGCATGTATGTATATATATATGTTTAAAATGTTCATAAAAAATTATTTAAAAAAAAACTTTGATAAAAAATGGAATTCAGTTTGTTGTTTTTAACTGACTGTATGATAGAGAAAAATTTTTTTTTAATTTCTTTCAATGATTTTTTGCGCATTCGTTTGCAAATGTTTCCCAAATGAAANGCTACGCTAAGTATTATTAAATGAAACTACGTACCACTAGTTTTTTTTTCATAATATTTTTTTATATTCATAGAAACTGGAGATTCTTGTTTCCTTAAAATTGATAAGAATAAATACTTAATATTAACTACGCCTTTTTTAGTTCAAGTATAAATTTAGTGCAGCGGTATCAAAATTTTAATGTTTTCAAAATCCTACTTGAAATAAAATTTGTTTCTTTGATATCGTTCTATTTTATATTTTGTATGTGATTAAAAATCATAAATAAAATTGTGTATGAATACATTTTCTTACCATGGGTACAAGGTGTGCCTTTATGCCCTCAGAAAGAAAAACGTCACACGCACCGTGGGTGCAAAGTAAAAAACTCTCCCAAAGAGTTATTGGGTTAATGGTAGGAAAACTACTACTTGTTCATCGTATCAAAACCGAATTATTTTTAAATGCCGCACTAAATGCTTGTTAAAATTATACATTAATTTTTTTTTTTTTTTCATACATCGATCCATACAATAAATATACTTTCAGCACCTTAATTAAAAGGATCTTGTCGAATAAAAAATCACATTGTACAATTAAAATACGCTGGAGTAACATAAATCGCACACAATTCGATAAGGTTTAAGGTGATGGCAAAAACTATACATTCTTTGAAATTTTTTGGTTTTTGTAGTTAATACGTGTACTTAAAGTACGCTTTTGTCACATGTAAAAAAGATTGCAGAAGGACCAGAATTGGTCCCTTGTTTCTAATTCGTTTAAAATTTTTTTTTTTTTTTTTTTTTTAATAATATGCATCATTGATTTCGTAAAGGTTCAATTATAAAAATAAATGTTGTACAAAAATTAAAATATTTGAACAATACGTTTCAATATATTAATCTTCTTTAGTCCCTTGAATGTTGGACGATATTCGTGTCACAATTATAAAAGTCGACTTTTAATACTCTTCTGTTAAAATAAACTCCAGCATTTGTTTACGTATACTTATTCCGTTCATCACTTGAAAATTTAAAAATTTCTTTCTATTCCTAAATCACTTGTGGTTACGTTTCTAACAGTTCCCGTATTCTCTTGACACAAACCAAAGAAGCTTCGTGCGCTTCTTTAGATACCTTAAAATTGAAAAAAAAAAAAAAAAAAAAAAAAAGTAATTTAACGCCTTTCAATTAGAAAATTACCTTCATGAAAGCAAAGATCCATTGAGAAGGGTAACTTACCACTGATAAGTTGAGAAAGCCATGTGGTAATCCAGATAGAATGTCCAAAGTAGTCGGTTTTTGCAATAATTTTAGTTTTCTTGCAAACATGACACAGTCATCCAGACATGGGTCTAATTCCATTGTCTAAAAAATATGGTTTATTTCATAAATTCTGTAAAATCCATAAATACAATTGAATAATTTATACCTTACCAGAATTTTGACAGGTGGAAGCTTCTTTAGTAGATCATCGGACGCTCTGTATGGACTGAGATGGGGATCAGACGGAATTGTAAACTGAAATTCATCCCATGGAAACGAGTCATTGTCTACTCCCAAGTGTCTATTCGCTCTATTATTGTCTTTGTGCAAGTTCCAACCAAAAAACGACCAGGTTTTGGTGGTTTCGTTGTCAATTCCGTTGCTACTGTCTCCACTTGTGCTGTTAAGTATAGGCACAGACGGTCCTAATCCCGAATTTTTGTACATATCTAGAAAGCGTTTTATGTACTCTTGTGATTTAGATTCCTCAAATGAATTTTCAGTCTCACCTTACGACAAAGCACGAATAATGAGAATCACGATAGTTGCTTTTTTTTTAAATGTCTCATTATTGCTGCTCCATGATTTTTAAATGTACCAACCTTGAAAAGTCTCCACTTCTGTTAGGCTAATAGAGTTTAATGTAGAGTCGGAAGGCAGCGAAGCTATTTTTGGTACATTCTGATCTTCTTCTCCTGTTGGACTTAAGGCCAGAGCGATAAGATCGCTTTCGCTTACTTCTGCAAACGATTCAGTGTCTGACTTGTCTATTTCCACGACGTCTTCGCTAAAACTCTTTTCCCTGTAGCAATGTGTCACAAGTGAAGATTCTCAAGTTTCTCAAATACCTTTATATTATTTGAAAATACTTACCACGTCTCTTTGTTGGGGTCTGTGGACGCGTAAGCCTTTAAACATCGCAACAAAAAACCCAATGGCAATACAGGATCGCTAAGGCAAAAAAATCGAGCCGGAGGTATTGTAAATTCGAGAAGTACTGGTGCATAGGCCATAAATATTCCATCTGGTGGTCTAATACCTAATTCTAGACATCTTAGCGCCGTAACTAAGTTCAGATTCGCTCCAGCCGAATCACCTGCAATAATAATAATAATAATAATAATAATAATGTAGATATTACATTCAATCGTTCACATTGGGATGAGTACAACTCACCAACAAATACGACTCTTTTAGCAGTACTACCGAGCAGCGAGCTTGCATGCTCAAGCGCCCAAACGTAAGCGTACAAAACTTCTTCAAGAGCTCGGGGATAAGGGGCCTTAGGTGCTAGACTGTAGTCAATACTGAGAATAGGTACATCGAGTTCGTAAGTCCAGGTACGCAGGTAGCACTCGTGCGAGCGTGAACTCTGGGCTACGAAACCACCACCGTGACTATGGATCAAGAGACAGTCGCTCTGCTCAGCTAGTGCACCTTTAACGCTACCCGATCCGACCTTTCAAAAATTATGCTACGTTTTTTATCAAATTTAATCAGACAATTGTTCGTTTCTTTATTTTATACTTTACCATGCCTATTCTACGTTTTGCGCTTAATAATCTCACGTGAATGGGCTTTTTTCCTATATGACTTTCAGGGATCGGGATTTTTATTGTTGCGCCATTCAGTGTCTGACATTCTAATTCTTCAGGTGGTATTGAGATCAATTGATTTATAGCCAGTGTTGGCATTACCATTTGAGGTAGACTTATCAATAAATCTAAAGTATTTGGATATAATAATAATAATAATAAATTGTTATTTTGAAAATAAATTATTAATAAAAAAAATTATACAGTTGTGTTGCAGATAACTTGAACATTGATAATCTACGGCTACGCTAAGTATTATTAAATGAAACTACGTACCACTTTCATTTAAATGCCAAAAGGCTTGACAAAAAGAAATATCGGCGTGTTGAGAAATAGTAACTATCCTACGTGCTCTAGCCTCAGGATCCACCAGATATTGGAATGAATTCGTACATCTGCCCAACAATGTACCGTTTGCATAAAATATTTCACTGAACGACGCCATACCAACCAAAACAACCTTTAAAATTGTTTTCATGTTATCGCAGAACTGAAAAATAAAAGAAGTGCTAATTTTTCATCAACTCGTCGATGCTGAATTTTATTTGATTGCTTTTTTTTTTTTTTTTTTTTTTTTTTACTTCTTTATACATGAAAATTTAAGCAAACACAATATACCAACGTGTAAGTAATCGTCCAAATAATTACCTGAAATCCTAAACATCTACCATAAAAAGAATACTGATTGATAGCCTCAGTCTGTCTTAAAATTTTGTGAGGATCGTGTCCTTCGGAGGGAAACAGATTATACTGGCCATCCTCCATTTGTTCTTGGCTTTTGAACAAACTTTTAACGTACTGCAAAGTGGTGCTCAATGCTGCCAGTAGTTGAGAACAAGCTTCTATTTCTCTGTTAAAAGTATTATTTGAAAAAAAAAAAAAAAAAGCTTAATTTTGTCATATAAGGATATGTGGTGATTCATCAACTCAACAAACAATCATCGAAAACTGGCTGTAGTGCAACAAGACTCACTTGACATGGTGGGTCTTCCTGAAGAGAACCGAGTCCTTCTGATTCAGCATATCCCGACAGACACCTCCGCTGTGCAGCACGGCCTTATCCACCATGATCAAATGACTCCTGTATCCATTGCCAGGAGTATTCTCATCGAGATCAAAGAGCGGAGCGATCCTGTACAGCTCGCCGTAAACGGGCCTCATATCGTCCAGACTGTCGTGAATGAGAGTCAAAGCTCCTTTGATTCTAATGCTACCCTCATCCTGATGGGAATCAAAGTGATCGGACAGAGCAGAACAGTGCTCTCGCAGAACACCCCACGAGGATGGCTCCAGCTCCTCGTAGGAGGATGTTCCCTCGAATTGGTATCTATTATTTGTCTCTGGTGCCATTTTATTCGTGCCTATGCTTATTCTTGGGACGGTGAGTTGGAAAGACTCTCGCTACGCAGCTCCGTATAGATAAGTAAACACAGTAGCAGCAGACAACAGAGTTGTCCGGCAATTATTATTGAACTGCGTAGGCAATCATGACTGTCCGTCTTTCTGCACAGATAAGGAATTAATTAAGAATATTTAATACATGCACACATATTTGATACAAGTGCAAAACGATCTGGTTAGTAGGTAAGTATATTGTGTTGCAATAATGTAAAGCTCTCTCATGACTTTGTTACACATCGCGCGCACCGCTTCGATTACCCGTGAAAGCTCGAAGGTCAATGATAGATGACGTGTGTATAGACTTGTCTCTCAATCGAGTGAGAACTCGAAATTCACTCAAGAGCTTACAGATAAGGGGAACATTTTTTAAAGTAATGTCATTGTTCGTTAAAAATAATTAGGTATACATACAAAAAGCCATTAAGTGTAGACGTGTGTATTGTATTGGTGTACAACGTGCGCCTAGGACGGAGCTATGATTTTAATTAATTTTTTTTTAAGTGTACTCACTTTATTCGAACTTGATGATGAGCTTTTTCTTCACGGTAATTTTTAGATAGACGTGCATTTTATTGCTTGACAGTGGCCGGACAGAGACTTGCGTTCCCCCCTCCAAAAGAGAGAGAACTGCAGTGTGATTATTCTGATGTCTGATAGTCTGATATGTATGTGTGATGTGTCATGCGCGCCGCGCACACGAGCGTCTTTCTTTTCCGACTTTCCGTATTGTAACACAATATATATGGATTATTTCGCAAAAACTTTTTTGCTTCGTGTCGTAGTCGTTTAAATGCTTATCGAGATGAAACTGAAAGTGTAATACTTAGCAATAAACCTATGTATTTACCTAAATATGATACAGTTTTCATTTTGATACTTTCAAATTACATACGCGCGGGGGGAGGGGGGGGTGAAAGCTTTCACGGGTGAGCTTTTTATCGAAAAAACATTGTTTTCGACCCTAAATTAAAATGTTGACAAGTACTTGGAAATAGAGCTCATCTGAAGTAAAATGCGAGCAATGACATTGGATTATTATCATTATTGAATTGAATAAACGTTAAGTTTATTGTTCTATTATTCGAAATATAAGTGACAGTTGATAAAATTTCATTGGTCTTGAAGAAACGGGCAGTTTATGTGAAAACTCAAATTAAAAATAATCACTTGAAAATTTGTTTTGGTAATTATTATGAATAATCGTTCGCATTTATTTTAAACGCTTTCATTAAAAAAATTGTCAGTTTATAATGCTATGTTTTTTGAAAAAATATCACTACGATATTAATAACTTCTTATTTCCTGAAACTTCCTGAAAGTATAAAAAATAACAAATAATTGTTATTTTAAACAATTTTAAGCTCTTGCGGAAAAAAAAATATTTTTCATGTGTTTACATTACGTAATATTAAGAAAAAAACGACGAAAAAACTCATTGCGAACATTCAGACAAATAAAATTTGTACAATAGTGTTTTTTTTTCCATTCAAAAATTATTATTGTTCATTGATACATACATGAAAGTATTTCAAATAATCACAAAATCATTGCTATGTACAACGTATGAGACTTTGAGAAACTGAGGGTACATTACCATCTTAATATATTTTGGAGAATCTTTTTTTTAACCAATAATCGAGTTTGTTATTACAGTTTCATGTTTTTTAACTTTAAGAATTAGGATTTTTTTTTTTTCTATAAACAACGCACGTCAGCCGATTATTGCTGCAATCCAACTTTATAAGAAAAAAATTAGCGTGAAAACTAATGTGAAAAATCCCACGATTGGCAATAATGACGCAGCTCACGTGCACGGATTAAAATATATTACGTCCTGCTTGAAAAAATAATGCGCTATTCGTATTCATCCCCGCGTCCTTGTATTATACGCATTTGGATCCCGATAAACGTGAGCTGTGTTTTTGACTATTTTTCGTCCTTTTTTTTTTTTTTTTTTTTTTTTTTTTTTTTTTTTTTTTTTTCTAGAAATTAAAAGAAAAAATTAGTTAATTGACTAAATAATAACTTCGAAACACTACACGCCATTATCAGAAAAATGTCGTGTGTTTTTTGGTTTTTCAACTCCTAACCCACAGCTAGTTACCGCCACAGTTTGTGTAAAAAGTAGCTTATTCATGTACCCATGAATAGAAGAAAAAAAAGAAAAATGTACATACAGATAGACGTGAAGAACGAATGCATTATACAACAACGCGTCGCATAATTTTCGAACATATTTGCGTGTCACTTTTATCAAAGGGACAAATAACGAAAGCCACGAGTAAACCGTGTTTATTTTAACAATTTCGGAAAATGGATGAAAAAAAGAATAAACACCTGAGCTAAAAAGTAACGAAGGAAAAACTCAGTGGGCCTTAAGATGAGTGCACGGAGCGGAGTAAGTACTCACGTGGATGGCTCTTGCACGAGCACTAAACGGACAAAGAAGTGCCCATACTTACCTTGGGGCATGAATTTGAGGAAGTAGACTCTCTCGTGTATGTGCAGTGCCGGTATTGTTGGAATGATAAACTCATGGCAGAAACAATTTGCACCAAAAATGTGCAACTGTTCTTGAAAGTATCGGTATAAAAATTTCGTACGTGCATCACGAGTGATATTCTTTCAAATGTAGTTGTTTTTTCATCGTTACAAATATAAAATGATATTGGCAATTACTTCATGACATTTATTTTTTATATCATGTTAATAATATCTTACCTGTCATCTACATCGTCAATCGTTCCCGAGAAAAATCTATGATCCATACTTGCTGTTTTAGCTGTTTAAATATTGTCATAATTAGAAACAGAATAACATTTCGAAACAAAATATATTCACACAAACTTAAATGTTGTGAAAAAAAAAGAAGGAATAATTTCAATTTATTGTGAACTGTTTTTAATCTAATTGTCACGCAACAATTTAATATCTCAAGATAGTGCAAATCATGCATTCGTTCGAAAAAAAACGAAAAATTACCCGGTTATCATGACGTGGTCGGTTAAGTGACGCAAGAACATCTCCCGACTCCCGCACTCGTGATTATATTATGTACTTACATGACGTATCGGGTTTTCTCTGCGAGATAAACATTTTTTTTTTTTTTTTTTTCCAAAATCGTGTCGAATTTCAATCGTCTCCGCATAAGCAACTTCAACGAAAAAAAGCTGTTGAGACGAGATTACAACGTTGTTGTGTACAAAAATACTTTAGTTTTTACTGTGGTGTTACCTACACGGTGTATCGACAAACTATCATACTTAGGTTTTTATTTATGTATACTTAATGTTTCATCGCTGATTGTACACACTTTTTCCTTTACGTAGAGTCACTGAAAACTTCAACTGACAGTAATCAATTTACCGAGAGCGAAGAACGACAGGAATTTTTTTAGTACGAAAAATTGTGGTGAAGTTATGTCGTTGTAGGCTATCGTTGCAGTACATTGTGTGTGCGTGTTGCTGAAATTTATAAAAAAAAATTTATGGTAACAGCAACATTTTTTGTCCAGAGTTATCTATGATTTTTCCTTTCAATTGGCTACGGTTATTTTTTCCTCCGATGACAAACCATCAGCTAATACCGAAGGTAAAAATTTTTATCAACATATTTTATTTACGTAATTTTGAGCTATGCTTCAAAAAACACATGTAAGTAATTAACTATGTACTAATAATAATTTTGCATTAAACTGTAAAAAAAAGGGAAATTGCCATAACGGAATATTTTATTTCACATTTGCTTTTTCAAAAACAGTATACACATGATCGTCTATAAAACACAAACTACAGCCACACGCGTAAAAGCTTTAAAGCCTGAAGGGACACTTGAGCCGTATTCATCATCATTTGTACTAACGAGTCATGAAAAGTCTTAATTAAGAGAAAAATTCAGCGAAGCTTGGCTAACGCTTGGTGTTGGATTTTTATTTGTTTCTTTTTTTTCATTCGCTCGTGAGAAGTCGAGTCACTCTCGACTCGATATGGGAGGACACGGGGCATATCGGGTATCTTGGGTTACAAACTAATACTTACTGTAATAGTGACATTATAGAAAAATAAACAATAAGTTTGGAGTTTTTAAATTGGAATTTTTTTCTCACAATTTTTTTACGATCGATGCGCTATTAAATTGTACAGAACAATGTGGATGGCATGCATGACCCAATCACCCTCGAGTGGTATTTGAAAATTTAACAATGATTAGTTTTATTTGATACATAGCTTATCAAAGACGTGTAAATACAAAATTAACATTTCATACCTACAGAATTTTTGTTGAATGAAAATCTGGGTTATTTTTTGACAAACAAATATTTGAAAAAACTTTTTAATCATCGACTGTTAAAATTAATTACGTTTACTACGCCATACACGTGTGTTTTAGATCTTACTTAGAGTATTTCAATAAGAATTAAACGTTTGCAACGGCCTTCAAAAAAATTCTGCTTAGACGATAAGTAATTGTGCTAAGGTGACCAAGTGCCCCGACAACCAGTCTGTTATTCCGAGCAGAAAATACTTTTTTTGTGTAACAAAACTAATTATATTATCCAAACGACTTGGCATTTATAAGCGCGTACAAAACTACTTAGACTTTTGTTATGTAAAAATTTTATAATTCACAGTTTTACTTAACAAATTTTTTTTTTTTTTTTTTTTTCATAACATACTCGAAACTCAATGTGCCCCAGTTTTCCGTATACTATGCATACAAGCTTATACGTATGACCTTATTTCTTCGCAGTAGGTTCGAGCATGTGTCGTCGTTGTATTTATCGCACAGTTGACGCTTTAGATGAATCGCTTAGTTTCTGGACTGATTGTGTTCGGTAAAGTAGTGTACACAAGTGTGCGCGTTTGTTCTTTCAAGAGTCGAAATTTTTTTTTTCTACACTATTAGTCGTCGAGTGAAAGAAAAAGTGTATGGTTTAAAATGGTAAATGTGATCAATTTTAATTCAGAAATGAAAAATACGTATGTGCGTGATTACGTGTTTTAATTAAAGTAATTAACAAAGAACGGTGTACTTACAGTGAGTATTTACAAAAATAAAAAAATATTAGCTTTAGATTTTAGTTAATTACTTTAAAGGTATTTATCAGATTAAAAATAACGTAGTTACAGCGACAAATTGCACTCGATGTAATAATTTTTATGGAAACAATTTTGTTGTTCTAGTCCAAGTATTTTGACGTTGTACCTATTATGTTTTTTATTTTCTCGCTTTAGATAATATGAAGATAACTAGTGATTTTTATGAAATTCAGCAATTAACAAATGTATGTAGCATAAATAATATACTACTAGCAAAAATATACTCGATCAAAATTGTTATTGGCTAACCATCCGCATTAGAAGTTTTCTCATTTCAGTATGTTTTACAATCACCAAGTTCGTGTAAATTTTTTCAATAATAGTTAAAAGTAATAAAGTTCAAGTCCTCGTGCACTTTGTAACTTTGAACAGAAAATTATTTTCTTCACAAGTCTACGAAAAGATTAAACAACATTATTTTTTATCTATTTTTCGAACTTACAGTATCAACTGTAAAAATCCATGTATGTCTCTTAAAATATTTTTTAAATAAAAATTCTACGTTTTCACTTGTCATTGTGCTTTTATGACGCATCCGGAGTATCGTCGTGGTCGGGTCGTAATAATTATCGGAGACGCAAGCTTATGCGCTTTTGTCAGTCTGACATCAGGAATGAAAAATGTATATGGTTGGTGATCTTAGGATATATTTTAAACACGATGTTACGAATGTTGATATGTTATGTGTTACATGATCGATGAATATAAAAAATTCGATGACGCAAGTAGTAACAACCGAATATAGTCAGACATTGACACTGTTTGTCACTTTTTTTTATTTTTTATTTACAAATTCAAAAAACACTTGATTTTTTAAATTTACGTACTTATAAGTAGTTAAATAACAGAATGGGTCCTTCTCGAAAGAGGCTTAATACACTGATTACCGTAGTCTAATTGGCAAAAGTATAATTAAATTCTTTGCTCAGCGTATCCACTGTATATATTATATAACAAGCTTTAGTGCCGTTAGCGGCGAAAATTGGAAAGGCAGGATAAACAAAACGGATTTTTACGCAAACGCTATAGAGAAATCTTAAATTTGTTATGAAAAAATTTCTTTCCCCGGTAGATCAACTGATAATTAGTTATGGGTGCGTCAAAGGTTTTATTTTATATATCAAGTGATACATGGAAATAAATAAGGCATTGATTATTGAATTGAAAGTTGGTAAGTTTATGATTTTGTACATGCCTAATTAATATACTTTATTCGAAAAAAGCAGCATGTAATCTTTTATTATCCAAGCAAAAAACAAGTTAATACTATTTACATTGTGTCGGAACAGCCTTGAAGTGGTTCAATTACAGGTGAATGTAATCGGTTATTTTTGTTGACATTTTAATAATTACCTGAAAATTTTTCATGCCACGATTGATATTTTGAGTAAAGAGAATAGTTGGAAAAATATGTAGGTACCAGGTAATGAAGAATTTTGATCAGAAGATATTGACCCGCAGTAAGATAATCTTTATGAATTTTTTTTTTCTCTACACTTACAATGCTATGAGTCATTCTATTGATTCGGTGTTCAAGGAAGAATATGGTTTTTTCCAATGATACGTTATATTTAGGGCACGACCAATTTATGGGATGTTGTCGAAACAAAAAAGTGTAACCACTTTTTCAATGCAACAATCAATGCATGATTTTTTTTTTTTTTTCGTCACTTGAAATATCAAGTAAAACCCTTGACGCATACAAAAACACACTCATAGGTGAATATCAGTTGTTTCACAACAATTTTTTTTTTTTTTTTTTTAATAGTCTTGAATCGTTGAAAGTGACATTAAGGTTTATCGATTTGAATTGGCTTTTTTGATCAGATCAAACCAATTCAATTTAATGCCACGTTTGACAACTTATCTCAATCGGTGTCAATAGTGATTTTTCGTACTTTCGTGATATCTACTTGAATAGTAGCATTTAACATTCATTCGTTTTAATAGTACTCCATTCTTACTAATTCAAATGTACGTAGTTTAATAAATTTCACTTTTTTTTCCCACCAGTAAAAGTAACACATGCTTTGCACGATTATTTTCATTTTTTTTTTTTTTTTTTTTTGTATCATTACAACGCTCTTAATTTAGTTCAGTACAGGAAAATTGCTTTTTGTATGAGTCTTTATGAATTAGTAGTTATCCTACTGTGGTTTTTTTCTTATTTTTTAATAAACCAATCCACGACCTACGTAACTTAACTGCTAGCAGCATTTGCGGAATACAGAGTCTGAGTTTATCATTTATCATTCTGGTAAAGAGAGCACGGTGTAAGATATACGTGAAGTTATGTCTACTAATTATAGTCATCACTACTAAGTAGTGCCATATGGTAGATTTTATTAAACCATATGAGTAGAATATCTATTCTTTTGGAGATCGATTTTCGGGTAAAAGATAAATTGTATTCTTGCCGCAAATAGCACAGACAATGTCAACTTTTTATTTTACATCTATAACATTAGTTGCGGCTGGTTTATAATTGATTACATGGCTCTACTATTTAGTATAGTAATAGTAATTTGGATCAGCGCCATCTAGCGGTCTTCATTTTTTCGCGAAAAGTGGCTCCTAAAATTCTGAATCAGAGCTTCACCCGCTTTAGGGCCAAGAGCCATTCAATCAATTAAAAACCAGCCGCAACTTATGTTATAGATGTAAAATAAAAAGTTGACATTGTCTGTGCTATTTGCGGCAAGTGCACAATTTATCTTTTATCTGAAAATCGACCTCCTATCTCCTATAAGTAGATTTATACTTTTGGAGGATTTATACAACACAGTCATATATACAAGATTTGTTCAAGCCCCTTTTGGTTCGGTTTCGGTTCGGTTCTCTTAACAAAATATACCTATGTATAGGGAACCAACAACTATTACAACCAAACAGAGGAGCTATTCACATAGACATTTTTTGCTTATTTCATTGTGAATGTTGATATTGAGAAGCTATTCACGTAGACATTTTTTGCTTATTTCATTGTGAACGTTCATATTGAAAAGGGGGTTCCACTGTTCTGCTAAACTCAAATTGAGTGAACAGACTGAACAACAAATAGCTCCAGAACTGGTTCTGTATAGGTATATAGGTATATTTTGTTAAGAGAACCGAACCGAACCAAAAGGGGTTTGAACGAACCTATACAGCCGCCTATACGTCACTGCGAGGCCCTGGGGCTGTGCCGCACTCGTATAGGTAAACTTTAGCATTGTGTATAAACAATGGCAAGTGGCAAGTGGCAAGTACCAGTCAAAACATTTAACTTAACTTGTCAAGTGCAGAAAAAAGTGAGTGATGAATTTAACGTTTAACCCTCGAAATATGTTTACACATGAAGTACAGCATCATGTTGATTTTTCTGATTTAACTAATCTTTGTCATAATTATCACCGCTGCGTTGAATTTGAGCGTCGAAAACGAAAGGATTATGGAATTATGGTAGCAATTGGGAAACCGGCTATCTATTACACCTATTGTTTTACATAAGTATAACGTCTCTGGTGTATTCTTACGCTGCATTCGAGAAATTATTCACATTATTGCTTGCAATTGCCTATGAGTCAAGTACAAGAGGAGATAAGGGAAGAAAGTTGTGCGACTTTTTTTTGGCATTTTTTGCGCTTATTTATTTATTTTTTTTCATATATTATTACACATGCAATTAATCTTTATACCACCAGTTCTGCATGCAGCATCATTATCATCTTCGTCATTGCACTAACTGCAAGTCTAGTAAACACATACTTATATACTCACACACTGGCTCACTATGAATTTTAAATTGCAAGGCAATCGATCGGCATCAATGGCATTTGCAACGAGTGGTAAATGATCAAACTAAACGAGAGAGAGAGGCACTGTACAGAGTAGACTGAGCAGATGCTCTTCGATAACTATATACTTAGGAGTAGGAAATCGAATTAATCTCATAATTTTATATGCAACGAGTCAAGTGGTTAAAACGTTGATTCAAAGTTGGAAGAGCATGAGCAAGTGTATAGTGTGGAGTAGCCAGAGGTCAGCCTTGAGTTATATATTTAGAGCTTTTTATCTATCGCTCCAGCTGAATGTTTAGATTGTTTTTTACTTTTGTAACTGACTCGAGACGTATCTCCGACGCTTAAAAGCATCAGTTTCATTTCTGCTTTCGAGCTTGAAGTATACTTACTACACTTACTGCTTACTATTTCCATTGAGTGTGACTGACTGCTGAGTTAAAATCTATCTACATATTTTATAGTCTGCATCAGATGGTTTTTGTTTAGAAGGTGAAATAAAAAGTTGAAAAAAAAACTGTCAATGCTTATGTGTTACAAAATATTGCTTGATTTAAAATTTAAAAAAAAGTTAAATTACTAAATTACATGGAGTTAAGTTGACAAATTTGAAATTTCTGAGTATACTAATGACGTCACTGTATAGTTATTCAAACGAAGTTATTAAGTAAATTTTTTTCGTGCCAGGCCTTATCTTTACGACCGAATAGGTACTATCAACTGTTTCCGCTGATATGAAGAACCAGGCAAAACAGGAACTTTGTTCTTGGCATTTGATACCAGAGTACAGTCAGCCTAGTTAGAAAATATACTTCCAACAGCTTGGTGATTGGCATTTTTGTTTCAGACTGCCGTTTAATGTGTATCATGAAACGTCGAATCGCCACAGCCTACAGACAAAGATTAAAATATCTGTAAGAGTCAGAGTATCATTTTGATTGTAACTTCCTGTAGACCGGATACCACACTGAATTTATTTTAAATGTTGTGAGCAGCTAGAATGAAGTACTTTCGTGAAAAGGAATTCTTTGGTATGCAATTTATTCATATTATATAAATAAATATAATCATAACGCTTATGTTAAAAAAAAATGTGTGTATTAAACGAACTTACTATTCCATTGTTTTGAGTTACCATCTGGTATACATTGATTCATATAAATTGAATAATCGAATATCACAGTAATAATTATTCATAATTTGTTAAATAAAGATCAAATAAGATTTTCATTAGGCATCAAATCTGATAAAAAGTGCACAAAAATCAGATGAACTATAACAAACTTTAACAAATGCATCAGCAACGTTATAGTCAACTCACATTGTAGGAACATTGTCCAGCAATGATTGATTGAACAGTTAACAAATGATGCTGCCGAGCGTCAAGACAACCCGCGTAAGTGGCCGACTAGTGCTGACACTAGCAGCAGGTGTAGTATGTGGCTTCCTGTCTGCTTGTCTCTTCATCAGCGCCAACCGGGATGTACCAAACGTTCTTCACTGGTTCCCTGGTCGCTCTTATTATGATCCTCACCATTATTCGCATCTCGAACATGAGGTAGGTCTTATCTTTTGTGTATGTTTAGTATCATATTTGTGCGATTAGAGATATTATGTTTTATTTTTGTCACTTTTGATTATGAAACTGTGCACATATGAATATATAAATACGATTGACTTGATAGTTGTAATAAAAAATCAAGTAAATGAAAACTTGAAAGATTTTTTTAAGATTTATGACTTATAGTAACATTTAACTTGAGAATTTTTGTTTTTAAATAAACAGTAGAAAGTGCTCCATGATACACGAATTAATACATCGAATAAAATATTCCAATTTATTATCACCTTGTGATATTTTTTTTTTTTTTTTTANATAAACATGATAAATATGCAAACTATGATTGTCAAGCAATTAATAAATGAGCTCTTCTGGAGTTGCCTTGTGATATTTTTTTTTTTTTTTTTTAACAAAGTCGGGGCCATCAGTCGAAGTTGTATTTCATGGAGAAGATGAGGATTTTCACAAAAATGAAGATCTCGTAGCTCGTGAATTGGCTCAAAAAGTGCGCGTTCTGTGCTGGGTGATGACGAATCCAAAGAATCATCAAAAAAAAGCGAGACACGTTAAGTCTACTTGGGGAAAGAGATGCAACATTTTGCTGTTCATGAGTTCTCAGGAAGGTAAGGCTTTTTTTTTCAATATCTAATGGCTAAAGTTCTTAGTATGTTGGCATTGCTGAATATTCATTAGCTGATTAAGTTTTGACTTTGATTTATACTTGAGTACATATAGATTTTAATCTAAGATGCATTTGTTGCTTAAGAAATGCGAGATCGGTTAGTTATGAACTTCAGGAAATGCCGTATGAAATTCACGTGAGAGATAAAGCACTCGAATTAGGATACCGAGAAATGACTTTTGTAGAAGTAACTTTGAAAAACTAAGTAATTGAAGCCCGTCAATTGTAGTTTACCTTCGCTACGGTCGTACTGAAAAAAAAGATTGAACAAAGAGATTTACGTCAGTCAAGCGTTGAGCGACTACAGTGACAATGTAATGATGTGAGTAATCAGTCACGCATTGATTTATGGAATTTTTTTTCCTATTCAACGAATTATTCGTAATTGTCAATAATTCGCCATCAAATTGTTTTCCGCGTGCTTATACGAGATGCAATGTTTTTTTTTCCAAACCTTTAAAGAATTCTTATTATATTTGTTTATTCGTGTTTTTGTTCATTTACTGAACAATTTTTTTTACATGTGAAAATTGTCAGACCCAAACTGCTAGAGATACTTTTTTTTCTCATTCCTTTGAAATCTACTTATGTTATTAACTCATCGTTACAAAATATGCAAGCGCTCGAAAGGAAAAAAAAAAAAAAAATGAAGGTTACAGTGTTTTCCTTGTCAAGTCAAAGAGTTAGAGTATGATACGGCAAATCGACATCCTTGAAAAATTGGTAAAAAATTTTATATCATATTGACGTTGTGTATTTGTATTATTTTTCTATAGATCCTAGTCTCCCAACCATTGCACTGCCAGTAGAGGAGGGTAGAAATAATCTCTGGGCAAAAACCAAAGAAGCATTTAGATATATATATGAAAAATACAGAGATCAAGCTGATTGGTTCCTAAAAGCAGATGATGATACGTACGTATTAATAGCATTCAAATCAAATAACCCCCTCTCACTTGAGAACATATTTAAAAATGACTCATCAAATAGCAAACAATAAGCTACAATTATTAAATAATCGAATTGTTTTGCTGTCAAGTCAATATTAAGTCTGTGATAACGTGCTGAGATAAAAGTGGATTAACAAGCTTTATCTCGGCACTCGAGAAAATAAGATTACACATGCTTTCACTATATTTACACTTGATTTTCGAGATTACCCCACTTGAACTTTTTTATTTTTTTATTTTTTTTTTTTATCAATTTTATGTAGCTAAGTCATCAAGATTAATTACGTAATCTTTTCGAGATCAGAAAATCATAATAGGAGTTAAACGATATAGTTAATAGGAAAGTACAAGTGCACCATGCACGATTTCTGTTGTAGCTACGTGGTAGTAGAAAATCTGCGCTACATGCTGTCCCCGTACTCATCCTTGGAGCCACTGTACTTTGGCTGCAGGTTCAAGCCCTTTGTAAAACAAGGCTACATGAGCGGTGGGGCAGGCTATGTGCTGAGCCGAGTTGGTTTGGATAAGTTGGTGCTCGAGGCTTTGCCAAACGGGACCCTGTGTAGGCAGGACAACGCTGGTGCCGAGGACGTCGAGATGGGAAAGTGCCTGGAGAAGGTAGGCGTTAGGGCAATGGACACGCGTGATCCACACGGCCGGGGACGCTTTTTCCCTTTTGTACCTGAGCACCATCTTATACCTGATCACACGAACAAGGACTTTTGGTATTGGAAGTACATATATTACGAGTCCAAAGATGGACTCGACTGTTGCTCCGATAGTGCAGTGTCCTTTCACTACGTAAGTCCAAATATGATGTACGTGCTGGAATACCTGATTTATCACCTCAGACCGTATGGCATCAGTCATACGGTTCACGAGGAACCCCAGGCTGCCCAGACGCTCTCCAAGACTAGTGAGCCTGTTAGCACGTAGTCAAAGTTTCAACGCAGTCTAGTCACATGTGATTAATTTATTCAATACTTTTTAGTACGTGAATAGACGTGAAACGTTTTTTCTTGGTTGGTATGATTTTTTTGTGTGTAAAATTACGCAGAGATTTTTTTACCCTAAAATAAGGGTAAAGTTCTACATTGTAAAACCTCTTATCTAAGAGGGCTAAAAAAACACGATAACGATAAGAGTATGGCTTTGTTGATAATACTCTTACATACCGGTTTTTATTACTGTAACTGTTTGATAAGAATAATGTTTTATTCTTTTTAATACTTTACTTATTGCAGTTAGTTGTAGACGCCGATAATGATGACACGAAAATATGTTTTGATGACTATTCGAGTTAAATTCAGGGAAACAATAAAATTCCTAATATATTTACATACATTTTTCGTGAAGTAGTATATTACGTCATTAGGGTGCAAAATATGAATTTGAGTACCTACTGTGTTTGTACGTTTGTGCCCGAGTCATGCATATTATTTTTCTTACTAAGGGTCAAAAGTAAAATTTTGTGCCCGTAAAAAAGTACTTTTCCGCACTCGGGTGGTTTTGGGAGGCTGGTGCTTCCTCGGGCGAAAAAACAGTTTTCCGGAACTCGTTCGAAAAGTCTCCTTTACGAACCTCGTTACGTCCCTCGCCTTCGGCTCGGGCCGCAAACCTCTCGGTTCGCAAATAGAGACTTTTCAAACTCGTAGGAAAACTACTATTACTGCTCGTGAGCGCAAAGTGCGGTCATAGAACGAAAAGCAGCAGTTACACTTAGGTAAGAAAAATGACATTTTCTACTTCGGGAGTTTTTTTTTTCGTTATCTTTGGACGTTTAATGCACTTTCAGTATGAAAAACCCTTAAAATTCAATTTATTGAAAATGTATTTATTAGCAGTGCCAAAATAACTGCGTCTAGTCTCTGCAGCAACTCTGTGTCATTGAATCATGATTTACAATTGTGCGACAAGAGAGCGTAAATTTAATCACATGCTATGCGCCAAAAGAGTCTAATTACACAACAAATGTTAAGTCAACTCGCGGAATTTTGTACCATTTATTTATTAGAACCTAACATGATCTACTGGTTATGAAACAAGATTTTACTCGCACAAATATTTAATGCAAATAATTATGTGTCAATTTAAGGATTGTCAGCTTTACAAATTATTTGATTGAGTTCAGAATGACACCTGCATTACGGCGTTGCATGGAAAATATTCTAAGAATCTAGAAGGGATTACTTAATGTATAGGTATATTTTTTTACGTATTACATTTTTGGCATTTAGTCATACTTGGGAAATCAAATACTTTACGTCACAGTACTGTCGATCATTGAGTCGATAAATAATCAGTAAAACTTTTTATTAATTTGTAAGAAATGTTAAAAACAATTTATTTGCAATGACTTATTTACAATAAATTGCCAAAATATGATTTCTAAAATATTGTAAAGAAAAAAATTAAGCATAATACGTTTGAAAAAAAATCTGTATATATTGTATCATCATCTCAAAAACCTTTTACCCATTTTACAAATAACATAGACTGGAATCCAAGTCCGTCTCTATCGTCCATCTTATATGGTCAAATTCATATCTTTTAATTACATTTTTAAAACAAAAAGAAATTATTCTTAAAAAGAATAAAAAATTTTTGATACTTAAATGATTATATGTATGTTATGGTATAACATAAAAATGTAAATATTAAAATTTTTACAAGCACAGTACTAACATTTGATTGATAATTAAAAAAAAATATGAACGATATTCATAAGCAAATATGATTTTTATTTCGCTATATTTGTAACTACTGTACATAAACATGGAGCGGCGCTAACTAGTTAAAGCTAACTTGCACGTAACACTTCTAATCTGATTGTTTAGAGTGAAACTGGTATATCTTTTTCCATGACGCAAGTGGGTCTAGATATTATTTCGTTCAACAATTGCCATGTTATAAAGGCCAAAACTTACATTTGACAAATTATTGACTCAAAAATTTAAACAAAATTTATTGCACAATGATGAAGGTTTTTCAAAAACTAATTATCACGGAGTGATAAAAAAAGTGATATAATGAACTTGTTTGTAAATGAAAGAATAAATCTCATTTCCGGGATTTTTTTTATACATTAAGAAAGAAAGTTGGACATACTAGTCAGGCGCGTGATTTATCTTGCGATGGTAAACCAAAATAAGTAAAACAGTACGCGTGTATAAAAAAAAAAAAAAACAATACGTAATGACTACGTACTTTGTATGACGAAGAACGGGTTGGTATAGCGCAGTATTTAATATATGAGTAATGAGTGATATTTATGAATTGCTATACGTATGAATTTTGCATTTAATCACTTTTATATCGTTAGTTTGCTTACACAAAAATCTTTTACCAAACACTGCTGTATGATAAGTAAATGCGTATTTGTTTATTATTCATGTACAAGGGCTAACACGGGTATTTTGTTCGAAATTTTACCAAATTTTAATATGCATTGTTGACGCATTATTTCATTTTGTCTATACTTGGTGTATAAAAAATCATATCAGTAAAACAATTTTAGCATAGAAACTTTAAAAACACCAGTGTTAGTGCCTTACAACGACAATTTACGATTGATTTTAATAATTTCATTGATTTATACGTAAAATATGATTCTCAGTAGAACGAAGAGGAAAAACACAGCGATTACGTTGGATTTGATGGTTTAAACAAAAAAAAAAAAAAAAAAAGAATTTGTAATTTTTGCTTTTGGAAGTGAAAAAAAGGAGGAAAAGTTTTGAAGGATTGGAAATTTTAAAAGTAATTGTAAAAATGAAAAGTAAAAATAATAAAGAACACAATTTCAATGCAGAATCAGGTATATAATTATGTATACACATAAAACTGTATTTTTTTTTTGTAATATTATAATAATAGTAATAATAATCCCAGTAATGACGTTACTACCCAAGTAATAAATACTGTAAATACAGAGTTTTTAGTGTGGGCGTTGCTTATTTTCTTGCATGTATAAGTAAAATTAATCATATTAATTAAAGGAGAAGAGGATATTAGGATTACTATGTACAAGACATTATACTTTGTACTAATGTGACTGATGGGCGATTTTTTTTGGTTCATCGTCGCATCAGTCACGCCCCATGTTTCGATCTTTGTCTCTTTTTCTTAGTTACATTTTGTTCAATCCAAAGCGCAGGGTAAATATTTGTTAAAAAGGATTCTGCCTTAAAAGAAGAACACAAGGAAACTTATGGGGAAGGAAAACATTTTTCATTAATTTTTCCTCTCCTTTCGTTTTCTCGCTCGCTTTATCTATCGCTAATATTTTGTTCATAATAATTACCTATTATTTGAGGTGTTGTTCATTCTTTTTAATTACAAAACATCTTGACCTTTTCTTATGGAAAAACAATATTTTACACTATATAATTTTTGTATCAATTTACATGTACAGCAGTTCGCTTTTCTGTCAGATCCAAGTGCAGAATTTCATTTTTTTTTCCTTCTCGCAAAACAAGAAAAATTTTTAAAAATGTACGATCGCTTATCTTTTTTCTTCTAGGGTCTGAAAAATTTGACAACAGTGTAATGCATGAGTTTCCATAATAATAATTCACAAGTCTTGCATTTTTATTGAATTTTTAGCGCTTAAAGGACTGTACGAAGCTCAACATATATGGTAATGAGATATAATTTAAAAAATTTTCTTACCAAAAAAAATAAGGAATAACGGAAATCGGGGATAAAATTAAACTAATTGATCGTGGTTACAATCGTTTCTTAACCTTTTTTTTCTGCTCAATAAGTATATAAGAAAGGGCAATAAGAGAGTGAGAAAGATGACATCTCTTACAATATCTTTCTATAAAATTAAAAAACAACGTAATATCATTTTTTTTGTTTTATATTACTTCATCGCTATTAATAATAAAAGCTTTGTACAAAAACTTGATATACAATTAAAACATTTGGATACACAACTGTAAATTTTTTCTGATTTGTTTCTTAATTAATTACCTTAGCTTCTCATCATCATCATCATTATCATTATCACCGTCACCATCATCACCGTCATCATCATCATCATCATCATCACCATCATCATCATAATTATCATCATCGTCATCGTCGTCTCATAATATATATCATAAGCATCATTATCATCATAATTACCACCACCAGTGACATCATATTGTCTTCATCATAATCGTCATTACTATTATCGTTATAATCGTCATTATTATTATCATTATTATTATTATTACTATTATTATTATTATTATTATTACTATTATTATTATTATTATTATTATTATTATTAATATTATTATTATTGTTATTATTTATCCTTTTAAAATTGAACTATCTAACAACACAAAGACCGCAAATAAAAATGGATTTATTTGCTCTTTCGCGTCTTTAATGTTTTTATTTTTTTTTCACGCCTTAATTTACTTGTTTGCTTTGTTCATTTGCGCACGATCTTTTATTAGGTAATTGGAAATACATGCGCATACTTTATAACTTTAATAATTACGCACATATCTCTTTGCTAGTCATTTTATTCATCCTTATTTTTGCATTTTTTTGATATTTTTGTTTGTTTGTTGGTTTGTATTTAAAAAATTTTTTTAAAGTTTTATAACCAAGTACCTTTTTATTTTCAAAAACTTGTTTATTCTATTCACTTTTTGTTAATCGTTTATGTAATTAATTAATGATAATAATTTTTTTCATTTTTATTATTATATCTCGACATGTACTCGAGATTGGTCTGTTATAATGCATTTAATATTGCCTAAGAACACAAATTATAATTTTTTTCTCTATACCTTTTTTTCTACATTATATGCATCCATTAGAAAAAGTGTAAAGAGAACTTGTGCTTTAATCTTTTCCTTTGTCCTATGTACTTTATGCATATAGTTTAACTATTATTATACGTTACTAAGCGACGCGATTTGTTCGCGAGTTGTTCACTTAGAGTAGATATTTAAATCAGAATGCTGACAACAAAAAACGTCACAGGAGCTGTGTTGAAAAACGTTTAGCACCTGTTTTTTTGTCAAATCACAAAAAATAAAAGTTTTAAAATGCGTAGATCCATCCTTTTTTAAATGAGGATATAGCTAGAATAAAAAGTACGATTAATTGATAATTTCATTTTAATTTCGCAATATTTTATAAAAACAAAAAAATCGAAGAGCATCGAAAAAACATCGATGAAAATTGTTTAATATTATCGGTATTCTCGATTGAATCATCAATTCAATCACGTCGCTTTTATACGTGCAAACGTCGGACATCTGATTTCGTCACTTGGTGAGATTAATACATAGTTTTTTTTTTTTTTTTTTTTTTTTTTTTTTTCCGTGCCCACACTTTTGTCAGCGTACATCGCGATACCGTTGTTAATTAAAAACAGCTGCATAATATTGGCAAATTCAAGAGAATAAATAGATTTTTTTCTTAAATACTATATCACAATAAATCGACCGAAAATTTAACTTATTACGATAATGATTATTAAAATTAAAAAATTAAAATATTTTCTATTAAAATACAACAAAGTATTAAATTTTTCGACTACATATTTATATTAGCAGCAGATAAATGATGATGCAATAAAAAAATGAAAAAAAATTTGTATAAAATTGGTACTTTCAATAGCAGCTCACAAATTAATTTGAACTATTTTTATATCTTAAAAATTAGGAGCCAGATACTTCATAAAAAAAAAAAAAAATACACATTCGCATTGGTACTACTTATACTAATATTCAAATCAAAGTTCATTATTCGGATGATTTTCTAGTGCCAAGATTATCCCCGTCCCTCTTTTTTCTACTATTTACACATTAGTCTAGAACGAAATGCTGTTAAGTACGATTGAAATAACGATTAATTAACAGCAAGCTTATCCCGAACATTGTCAACTTGATAAAAAGAAAGGAAGAAAACATATAGTTTTTCGTTTTTTCAAAACAATAATAGCTCAAAAATACGGGCAGGAATGGCTGATTTACTCTCTTCTTTTTCTCTCGGGCACGCGCGCGCTTGTCGTGACGAAGGACAGTGGCCGTCGTTTGCCTACACCTTCGTCATCAATCTCATCGCTCGTCGTTACTTTACATAATCTCTACAATATTTAATTCATAGGTTACGGTAATGAGAGGCATCATCGGGGTGAAAACCGACGAGAGCCGCTTTCGCGTTGATGCTCTCACATATGATACGGCGATAATGATGAGTGCGCTAGAAAGTTGCAGTAATAAAAGTAGCTGCCCCGCGCTTGGAGATAATAGGGAAGTAATTTTTGTTATTGGGAAGGAGCAAGAATTAGAAGAAGACATGATGTGGTGGTGGTGGTTGTGGTGGTTGCGACGTCGTGGTGTGGGTCAGACGAGGGCCGCTGTCGCGTGATACAGCTGCATGAGCGCCTGTATGTGTACCGGCAGGCAGGACAATCGGTCCTTCGTATTGGCATCTACCGAGAGCCAAGATAACGCATTGTAGCCCTCCAGTACGTATCTGCGGAAGAAAACAAAAACGTGTGTAAACGTCCGCTAGTTGCTTATTGAAATTCAATCGTTCAATGATAGTGATAATATTAATAATAATCCTCACCTCAGCACGTCAGTGGTAAAGTGGGAGTCGAGGCCGTGTACGGTAACGGCGCTCTGCTGTTGCAGCAATTCGTCGCTGTTCTGCTGGACCGCGGGGCTGTGCAGGTGCAGGGCGTTCTTAAGGAAGACCGGACAGACACCCTCGAGGTGGGGACACGCTGCCCAGAACCACGAGGGCATACGGCCCGTCGGGGCTGTCGAGACGAGATATCCCAAAGCCAGAGGCTGCTGTAGCAGAGGGCCAACTTCTTCCGCCTGATCCGCTCCGTTAGCCTACAAACACGGGCAGCACTCGTTGCAGAACATCCAAATCAAAGTACCATCAACGGGACAAAATGGTTGCGTATACTCACCCTGGGCGTGTTACTGCAGGGGAAGGGACTATCGCTGACACCGTCGTGATTGCCGAGTCCGGAGCCGGGGCCATCACCTCCCAGAGGCGAGCCTTCAGGCCTACGTGGACTCCCGCTCGGGCTCTGTCCACCCCCAGCGCCCGGCTCCGGCCATACACCAGAGAATATGTCGTTGAAGTCCGTCATACCTTCCATGCCTTCGGGCAGGTCGTCGTGTAGCGCGGAAAAGAGCTCATCGTCGCCCAGATCAGGCTCGTTGATCTGTTGCTCGTTGAAGGCAGTCTGTGACGACTAGGAGCGCGAGATACCAAATGATTACTCATTGCCGGCCACGTTAATCCACACTCGGCTGGTTATCGATGTCAACTCGTGTGTGTACATTACCTGCGTGGTGGCCGAGGTGGGGAAGACAAGGATGTGGGTACAGGTGACGTCCTGAGGCGTCGACAGTTGGCAATTGACCGAGGCTTGGCTGAAGCGCTCGTCGGGCGCAAAATGATCGGCCATTAGTCGGAGCGTACTGTCGGGCTCAAGGGAAACCAAGCAAGCGCTGAGCACGCAGGGCGCTGCCGTTGGATAGAGCAAATTGCACTGGCCGCAGATGTCTTTCAGATGCTTCGATGCCTTCTGAAGGGCTTTTCGGGACAGCAACCAGCTCCAGCCTTTCAGCTCACCGTGACCGATGCGACCGACTCGGCCTACTACTAGCCTCCATGGCTGTACCTGAAGAAACAAAAACAAAGGATTAAAAAATTCAAAATCAGTACTCCAACGGGAAAAGGGAACAATTGAGCCGATCTTGTGTGCAACAAACATCAATCTGTGTATGTATGTGCGAATTTGGAAACTGTTTGTTTTTACTCTATACATACACTTACACTTACCCCTTGAGACATGATCCCGAGTATAAAATCCATGAGCTTCTGCAAGCCGGCACGACGGGCCGACGCTCGCTTCCGTCTTTTCCTGTTCGGGATGTCGATGTTTATAGTCGCAGTTTCAAATATTTCGCCTCTGTCGTCTGTAGCAACAGCCAACAGCCAGGACTGATCTTCGCTCAGACAGTAGCTCAAATATAGAACCGCACACTCTTCGGGTCCCTGGGTGCCAAACGAGTCCGGGGCTTCGCTCTTGCAGTGCAACGGCGCCAATACGTAGGCGGGCGCATACAGGCGTATCGGTGCTCGGTTGCGTTCCTGATGTGCAGGTGCAAGCAGAATGTTAGCATGCGACTGCAAAATCCACCACAGCAGCCCACAGTACAACCGGGGCATTAATAGACACTTTGCATGTATTTTGATTTCTCATATAATCAATTAATCGATGAAGTTACTAAAAGGTTTTTTTTTTTTTTTTGTTTTTTTTCGAGTTACAAATTATCTTGGAGTTAAAAAAAGTTTGTAAAATAACACAGCATTTTCTCAACATGTAGTAGGTGTAAGCAATGAGTACAAACTCACATCTTTGTTCTTGAGGAAGAGATCGGCAGCCGCTGCAGTGCCGAAGCCCGTGAGGCTCCTGATAATCGAATTGTGCGACAGAATCCTACGTCCTTGTAGAAACACGTTGAGAGCCAGTGCTCTCATTTCGTCCTGGATTTTTCGCCTCTCTCGCACGCGTCCCAACTCCATTATACTCTCCAACGATATGAGCTGACGAACACGAATGGACGCGCAATTATTTCTCGCTCCAAGTAACCCCCGAGTTTTCCCAGGCGTAGACTCACCTGTACGTTCACGTTGGCCCTGATGCTCTCGGGCATGCTGTTGACGGCGGCAGCGAAGGCGCGCAGTAGCGCGAGTATGGCCAGTCTACGGCGATCAGGACAGTCGGCACCGTTGAGCGAAAACGGCTCCACCAGATAGACGACCACCGACGGCAGCTCGAGTTCCTCGTCGTCGGGACCAACTGCCGCTGCCTGTTGCTGGCTTCCACCTGACATCGAACCCTGATTACCGCCACCCGCGTTGGCCTGTGATATCGGGTTCACCGTGTTACCGGCCACGCCCGAGTTAACGCTCGGCGTAGCGTTCGAAGGAGTTTCGCTACGCGCGTTATCACCTTCTGAAAGTACGACCAAATGAGAGTTAGTACTTTGCCTGCCGGCTGTGAAAAAAAACGTAAGTAGAAGAGGGTTCATTACGGTGTTGACCGTCGGCCGGATCGTGCTTGATGGACACACCATCCGGAGTAGGGGGCATCGCGTCTGACGCGTTGCTACCCGGGTGGTTGTGTTTGCTGCTCGTCATGGTCGCGTCGCCACTCTCAAACAAACTTCGATCCTGCAACACTTGGGTGAGGTAGGGCGCTAACCGGTTGTTGCACACCTGCGCGTACAACTTGAGACACTCGCCGATTTGATTCTCTCCGAGTATTTTGAACCACTCGTCGATCGGTTGCTGCTGCTGCTGCTGCTGTTGCTGTTTACTATTGTTGTTGTTATTGTTGTTTCCAGCGTTGGTGATGAAGAGCTTTTGGGCCGTGGATTTGCCGACGCGTATGATACCATCGCGTACCATCTTGCTGATGGGCGTGTGCTTGCCCAGTCGACAGATCTCGTACGTCGTGGATAGTTCACGGAAGAACGATCGGACCTTTCCTACGACGCAGTCATTGTCGGGTGCGAGAATAACGTAGGCGACGTCCCGTGAGCCGGCATACGGCTCGAGCAGCAGTTTTTCCCAGTAATTGAGGGCGTAAGGCGACAACGAGAGCCAGTCCTTGTCGTAGCCGACGACGAGTGCGGGCACGGGCTGGGGCTCGCAGAGATCCTTGGTGTCACGACTCGCGAGTTTGTGAAAACCGCGCCACGTGAGTATCTGCACGGTGTAGGGTGCGTCCCACATTCGCGTGTTTTTCTTTTGCTGGATGGCCTCTTGCAGGAGAGGCAGCAGCGATTTCATGACGCGCACGATGTCGCCGTTGCACTGGGGACCCTTGGCTCGTAAAAACGGCCAGCGGTGTACGCTGCTCACGCGTTGGCTGCGATCCACCGGAGAACCTACGATGTGAAATGAAAATTAAGTTCATTTTCTCATGATAACTAGCCACATGGGTGTGTCATTAATGATGTTTTACCGTCGAGTTTGCCTTGGTCAAGGGCAGCCAGGGACAACTCGTTACCATCGCTAAACTCTAGTGCGTTGACGGTCAGAGAGTTGGATTTGCTGCGATTCACGGCGTAAAGCCGGGCAGCTCTGTACAGACTACTCGCCGAGCTCTGAACGATCAAACACTGCTCCCGCAGAAGCTCGAGCACGCTCGGCGGCAGTCCGTCGATCGTCTCGACGTTGCCGCTCTTCTTCGTGTCTATGCAAGCGATGGCGGCAAGGCTTGACTTTTTCTTTTCCGCGGGATCCTCAGCCACGCCCGTTATCTCTTGCTCGTCCTCATAGAACAAGCCGGCCTTGTGCGCTAGCCGGCGATTTACCACCGCGCTGAAGCCGCAGTTGCACTTTATTTGATCATCGTCCGACTGAAAACATTTGACAGTTGATTAGAAGTTTTTTTATCTTTCCCCCGTATTTTTGTCTTCGAGTATGAATTGTGATTTCGAGGTCACGTACCTGGAAGACATTGTTACCGTTGGCCCACGAGCCAGTCAGATAAGTGCCTGCGTCGGCGCCCTTGATATTACCAACGACCTTTGCCCCGGCGTTACACACGCACAGACCGCAACTGTCGAAGTTGTGGTCGCGGAATATGTTGAGCGCGGTGTCGCCCAAAAGTATGTTTACAACCAGCGAGTTGGACTCGGGTGCGCGAAGCGGCCCGGGCGTCTCGGGCTCGATACTGTTCAGGTTCTTGTTGAGGTACGACGAGGTGGTGGAGGTTGCTGGCGAGGGATTGTCGTAGGGTGGTGGGGGCGGGCGCCCCGGCATCTGCGGCGACGGCCGGTGGTACGGCGGCGTCGCGCCCAGCATCTGAGTTGCCGGACTCGAAGGAAGAAGTTGTTGCTGCTGCTGCTGCTGGTGATGATGGTGGTGCTGCTGTTGCTGTTGTTGAAGCATTTGCTGGTGGAACTGATGCTGCTGCTGTGGCGTCATGTGCTGATGCTGCTGTTGCATGTGTTGTTGCTGCTGCTGCTGTTGTTGTTGTTGTTGTTGCTGTTGGTGCTGCTGCTGCGGCTGCTGCTGGTGTTGCTGAACGGAGTTTGATCGAGTCGATTGCACGGACTTTTCTTGGCTACTTGAAATTTCAGAACTTTTAATAATACGATTAAACTTGAAATTTAATCGATGAAATTTGTTTTGCAATTGAAAATCTTCGAAAATAGCTCATAGAAATGACAAAAGTATAAATACAGTTGTAACAGCTTTAAGAATGGTTTGTCAAAAAAAATAATAAATAAATAAAGTGATTCTCTCTTCGACCGACCTCTGATTGGAATTGGCGTTGTTGCACTGCCAAGACGTCCTGTAGACGCAGTGAGGGGGTAGGATTACAGGAGGCAAGCACTGGCTGGGTAAATTGGTGAGCGGCGCGTACTTGGACGAGCCGACGAGTTTGCACATCGTGGGTGGCCTGAACACGTACGACCAGTCCTCGATTGGCTCCTCGGGCGGCGAGCCCATGTTCGGGTAAATGTCGGGCTGTTGTCGATGCCGGGGCGTGCCCCCATTGCCGTACTCCATGAGATCGATACCACCTGGACTCGGATCGTTGATTATCTGGCCGGGTGATAGGTTGTCCAACGAAGGCGGGGTCGGATACATCTTTGACAACTCGTCCTGACGCGGTGGCGTTCGATTCGTCACACCTCCGCGCACGCACGACGCGGATGGTGGGGTCGAGGACGGCGGAGTCGAGGACGAGGTGCAGACGAAGGCACTCTTCGTGCTCGCGCTGCTACTCGTTATAGTGGTGCTGTTGACGGTCATACTGTTGCACGAGCTCGCGTTCGTACTGATGATGCTCGTCGAGTTGGCGTCAATTAACCGGGTACTGCCGCCGTCCGCGCCATCGTGAGCTACACCCCCGCCCGACTTGTTCGAGTCTGGCGGCGTTTGCACCTGTAGCTGATTAAGATTCTGCAACGAAAGTTTTGCATTACATCCTTACGGTTTATTACCTCAACTCTGTTGAGAAAAAAAAAAAAAAAAAAAAAAAAAAAAAAAAAAAAAAAATAGTCTTACAGTTTCGTCGCTGGAGTTGTCAGCGTCGGAATTATCGAATATCTGGTCCAAGTCTTTGTACGATGCTTGAAGGCCTTCGCTGGTGAATAGAGAGCTTGGCTTGGACTCGTCTCGTTGTTTTTTAAGTGCGTCGACGCCAGCGCCGTTCTCCTCTCCGGTCGCGTCGAATTCATACGGATCCGGCCTCCCGCATTCCCCCTGGAAAAAAGCAACGCATAGATCAAACAATCATACCTCGAAAACGCGTCAACTCGAGGAGTTAAACATCAAAAGACTAACGGGCGTCGTTCCGGGCTCCTGCTTGATCTCAATTCGGGACATTGGGTTCTGGGCAGAGGCTAGTGGCGAAGCCACGTGTCCGAGCTCGGCCTGGCCGTTGGCGCAGCTCGACGACAGTGACGACGCCAGTGACAGCGACGACGACAACGAGAGCGACGACGACGTCGGCATCGTCGCTGCTGATATCGTCGGGGGATAGAGATTGGCGTTGCTCAGTACTCGCGGATGGGGTACCGGCAAAGCAGCCTTTAGCCGTTTCACCGGGTGATTCATCCATGCCTCCTGGGTCGAGTAGTCGTAGAGGTAAGGCAGCGAGAGCAGCTCGTCCACCACCAGGGCCTCCTCGTAATCTCGTGAGGTAAGCAGCGGTCGCTTGAGAGTCGGTGGGGCAGGTATTAGAGACTGGATTCCATGCTGCTGCTGCTGCTGCTGCTGATGTTGCTGCTGTTGCTGGTGGTGCTGCTGTTGATGCAGCGACGCGGCCGCTGGGCTTGCCACCACCTGGGCGTTAGCCGACTTTGGTCCCTACGACGAATTAAATTATCAATATTACTGTTATTTTTCAATGAGATTTTGTTTCTTTGGTAAATCTTTGATGTCTGCTAAAATGAGTGACGCATGACTCGAAACGAAGTTTTATTCTCAAAGTCACATGTATCTATGGATATCATTAAAATTAAAAAAAAAAAGGCAATAAATAAAATTACCTGCAGCGGCGTGAGGGGTGGTTGGGCGCTGCTGGTGCTGGGCGGTTGGCTGGTAGATTGCGTCACCTGGGGACTGAGAAATCCAGCCGCCGGCGCTGCCGAGGACGGCTGTTGGAGCTGCAGGCTGCCATCGGTCGGCGGTATACTGCTCGGGGGCTCCGAATGCGGAGTTGGCATGGGCGAGGGTGCAGGCGAGGCTGGCGAGCCCACCGACGGTACCGCACCCCCGGACAAGCTATTGTTGTTGCACTCGTTACCCGGGCGGGAGTACGAGGGTGGCCCACCCTCCTGGGGTGTCTTTGGCCCGTCCGTTCGACTCGTTGGTCCTCTGCGAATACAGAAATTGGGAAAGATTTATTTTGTGAATCTTTTGCTGGTGTTGTTCTTATTGTTGATTGCTTGACAGATGCGATTGTACTGTGTATTGTAGGAATAATGGCACCCTATGGTTTCGAAAAAACTGTTCCAAGTGGACAATTGGATAAGTACTATCAAAGTTCTTTTGATACAGTATCAAAAGGTAGAAGTCAAGAACTGAACTAAAAAAAATTTGTTTGGTTTTTATGTTATCTTTTTACACTACAGACAGTACAATCACATCGGTAACATCGATTTTGCTGTTTGGATGAAAAATGCGTGGATAAAAGCTTAACTTACAATCTAACTTTTTATGATATGATATGGTATGTTACAATTTTCAAGCGTATAAGTATGTAATATTGCATGATTATTATTTTTATTTATCTCACGAACTTTCATAATCTGTAAACTACGGTGTAAAATTAATGTTTTTAAAATATCAATAAAAGTAAATTTTACATTTCCCTTATAGTAACATAAAAACTGAATTAGCAATCGACACCTCTAACGTTGCATACGTACCCGTGTTGTCCAGTACTCAATTTAAAAAAAAAACTTGAATTTTACAGAGTAGTTCGAGCTCAATGAAGGCGCAATCGCATGCAGAATAAAATTCAATGGCAACCTCAGACCAGAACACATAATAAATAGTCTACCATAAACCACTACGCTACAATTAGTGAAAAAATAAAAAATAACTTTTGTTACATAAACCAAAAACACAACATGCAACTGTAAAGTAACAATTACTTGATTTTGTTTAACCTCGAGATTAATATACAATTGTTGATTATTAGATTTCAATTGTCAATCATTACCAAATGACCAACATTAAATGTTAAAAAAAAAGAAAAAAAAATTCACACATGAGAGTTTGATATTAGCGTCGATTATATATACATAAAATGATAAACAGACGATGGTTAGACATGACACTTTTTTAATTTTTTAATCCAACCAGTATTATACAATCGATTTATGTACACATGTATGCACATGATCATGTGTGCGGGTGATATGCATTCGGATCGGATACGGTTTTTTTTTTTTTTTTGTATGAAAGCGCGCCGTGCTCAAACAAAAAAAAGGCCTTTCTGTTTTCTTTTCCTTGGTGAGATGTGTATAAGCAGAGATGATTGCCAATTAAAAGTGCTGCTTTTTCGACTTGTAATTTTTATTTTTATTTTTCAAAGCAATGATTTGTTACTCGTTTTCTCGGTTCAAGCAAAGAAAAGGAAGAAAATGCACACCAAGTGCACACTCGTTTCCCTGCAAGTCAAAGTGTTTTTTTTTAATCATTCATTTGAAATTCCTGTGAATGTTAATTAGCTGATGCCACTGTTACAATCTGCCAGCAAGTACGTAATGTAACAAAAAAAAAAAAAAAAGGTTCGTGAAAGCGCCCATCAAAGACCATTTCATCACTCGTGTGGATAACAATCTGCCAAAATCTCGTTCAATCGAAACACTTTACGTATAAAAGAGCAACGAAATGATCCCCAATAACGCCAAGCCTTTCGGTATGTATGTATACATAGGAAAATGACAGTAGAATGACAAAAAAGAAGGACGAGAGATGTTATAGCTGATACTGGTGTATCGATCGTTTAAAGAGCCTGGGCAGAGGCGTTACCCACCTTGGGGCACTATTGGGAGGAAGGTTTGGACAATTGGAGCTGGTAGTCGCAACAACAACAGCACCAGCAGTCGTCGTCGTCGTCATCGTCGTTGTACTCGTCGTCGTATTCGTCGTAGCACCAGCAGCCTTGGCTCGCATAGCAGCAGCAGCAGTGGAGCTAGCAGTTCTCGGAATAGCATCCCAGTGCTGGATTTGCCGACGGTGGAACGGCACCGTAGCTGTCCTCCTGCTTCCTCCTGACCTTTCGGATCTTTCCGACCTGCTGGTCGTGCTACCACTTCCTCCTCCTCCACCACCTCCAGCGCTACTAATATTATTGTTGCTACTGCCACTGCTACTGTTGCCCGATGATGTGGTGCTGCTGCTGTTACCAGCCGATGACGATGATGATGAAGAAGAAGAAGAAGAAGAAGATGACGAAGAAAAAGAGGACGAAGAAGAAGAAGAAGAAGTGGTCGTGGTGGTGGCGGTGGCTGGCGAAGAGGAGGATAAGGCTAGTTGCGTCGTCGACGAGGGAGCCGAGGGTATGGCGCTGTTGTTACCGGTGACACTATTGCTGCTGCTGCTACTGCTGCCACCGCCACCTTTCCAGCCTCCGGGAGCCGAGCACCTATAACCGATCTGCTTAATGTCCTCGTACCTCCGCTTCCGTCCACCTCCTCCTCCTCGTGCCCTTTAAAGAGTTAGTATTTTTCTTGGATTCTTGCTTTTTTTCTTTTTATTTTTATTATTTTTTTTTTTTTTCTTTACTCGTACGCTTCTTTTCACTTGTACACTTGAAATATTCACGCTCGGATTATCTTTTCAAACTCCTTTCTTGAACCGATGTATTTCATTTTGCTACTTAAAAATTGGTTTCGGGACAGGGTGAGTGGATACTGTTGTAGCGATCGATGCGAAATTTGGAAAATCACTACAACTACTTAAGTTTTACAAAAAAGTATTAACTATTTTAACACGACACACTGAGCTACGCACTTTGAAAATCAAACAGTCATCAGTCAAATTGTTTTTTTTGTACATAAATACGACGTTGTATGATGTTCTTCCTTTTTTTTTTTTTTTTTTTTTTGCTTTTACTTTATGTATATAGACAACCGATACTACAATAAATATACTACAGCACGCATGCAAACACGGATATTAAATTATTTGTTTGTTGTTTGTTACGTGTACCTATACTAAATGTCCATACGGTGTATTGGTATACAAATGCAAATACATTGAGACAATCTTTTTTTTTTCTTCCCTTTAATAAGTTAAATATGAGAGTAATACAGAATATACCTTTATAGGGTCGATAATAATTAACGTACATGGAAATACTATACTTGTACATAAGCATTTGTAAGCTGCATTCTATAGATATCCAACGAACCAAATGAAGATAATGATAGAACGAAGTATTTCTAATTAAAATGACAAAAAAGGTAAAAAAATTCAAAGAACTGCAATAAGTAGACGTGTTGTTGTCCCTGTTGTGCATGCCACTAGCAATTTTCTCCAACTACGCGTTTTCCCCGCAAAGGAGAGAGAGCTATTCAAGTTTATTTGGCTGGAATAAAAAGGTTTTTTTTTTTGCTACTGTTGTTTTCATTTGTAAACGTGCTTGTAAAATTTTTTTCCGATTCACTGACAGAAACAAAAAAATAATATATAATAATAGTAATAAATAAATTATCAGTCACAAAGGAGGTTCCGTCGGTTGAACTTCTAATGCCTCGGAACCACCGTATCGCACCAAATCAACTACTAATTCCAAAGAAATGCAAAACAACGAAACATGAAAATGAATAAACAAAAAAAAGAAAAAAAAGAAAAAAAGAAAAAGAGTCACGTTCGCAAACTCGGGGTCTGCAACCTCGTGCATACCAAAACGTATCTTATAACTATATAGAATACCTAAAAATGATAATAATGATAATAATAATAATAATAATAATAATAATAATAATAACAGCAACAGTGAACAAAAGTAAAAGTAAAAGATAGAGAGGACAGTATACAACAAGACCTATACAACGATTGGCCGGTGAAAGTGTCCGCACCATATGTACTTACTTGGACGAGCAGCAGCAGCAGCAGGAAGACTTGAGGGTAGGATCGACAAAGTTCCAACTGCCGAGTATATGCTCCGGTGGCTCGACCGTCGTCGTCGTGGTTGGCTTGTGATGCGGACTGACGACTGGTGTCCGAGCGCCAACGATGGACTCGGCCCAGACGCGCTCGGGCAGCTCGGTGTTGGGTCCCAGGTCGCGCTGCATCGACAACGGATGCTCGTAGCTCGCGGGACTCGTGGGCGGCGACAGAGGCAAGGTTATCTCGATGCAGGGGGCCGGCGGTGGTGTCGGGGACTGGTGCTGCATCGCCGGACTGCAATGCGGGCTGCTCGTCGTCGTCGTCGTTGTCGTCGTTGTCGTCGATCCCGTGGCCGTCGACGATGCCGTCACGGGATTCTCGTCCATGTCCGTGACGAGGACGTAGCAGGATGGGTAGCGCATCCGGACCCCTCCGACGAGGACCTCTACCAAAGCTGGTAGCCCGGGCTCGAGGCACGAGCTGTTTATCGGGTAAAAGTGCTTCCACTCGTCCAGCAATTGAGAGTCCAGGCGAGCCACTTGGCCCGTCAGCGTGCCCGCCAGGCCGTACGGAGCGAGGATCACTGCAGGTATCGAGGAAAACGAAATTTTTATCATTTGTCTGTGGTTACAAACATAAAGTATGGGGGTATCGATTGTTTGGAATTAAAATTCCTTGCACGGAACAACACTGTACAATGAGAAATTTTTTACTGAACAAAGTAAAGTTTGGTTCATTATTTCTAAGCCAAATGAAATATGTAATTTCAACTCTGCTGTGGTGTAATTGTAACTCACGTAGTGGAACATGTATAAAAAAAAAAAAAAAAAATTAAAAAAAGAAAAACAACAGTTACATATTACAAGTTGCACTGTTTCGATGGACTGTATGAATCCATCGGTACAAAAATACATAATTGAAACGGCTTGTCTTGCGAATACAACAGTAGAAAAATATAAAGAAAAACCATTTAAGTACAATCAATTACCAAAACGACCGGGGGGAGAAAATAAAAAAACTGGCAAACGATCTCAAAGAAAAAAAAAAAAACCCACTCACCTTTGACCGGCGACTGCGTTGTCTGGGTACGTTGCAAGCAAGCCCTCGTGAGATGCCTAACAGCCGGATGCTGCCTGACGTCGACGCTCGCGCACACCGTGCTCTCGCCGTGCACGAAAAACGCAAACGAGAACGACAGATGGCTACTGAAATGTTTCGACATTTTAAACATTTTACTTATACACACAACTATAGGTATATAAGAACAGGAGTGGAGGGGTGGGGAATAAGCAATGAAACCCACTTCGAGCATCGGTGCTTCTCGTAGCCATCGTACGGTTGAACGAACCACTTGCCGATCCGCACAAAGTCACGGGACAGCAAGCAACGCTCCATTAGATTGTGCAGCGCCTTGAACAGCAGTGACCTACACTCGTACGACAATCCGCTTTCCCAGGAGCCCTGCTCGCTCTCTGTAAGAAACAAAACAAATTAATACGAAAAAAAAAAAAAAAAAAAAAAACTAACGAACCATCATTTTTTTTTGTCCAGGCGCATTGTCACACATACCGATGCTGTTCTTTTATCTCATACTTGCATGAGTACATCTTATATACGTACAATAGACACTCGGTGGGCCAAGTTCAATGTCACCCACTCCACGCCCTCAAAGTTACAATCTTTGCACCGCTGAGGGTAAAAAAAGAAAAACATACCTCGTCCGCGCAATGTATTGGATGATTGACACGCTTGTGCGATATAGTATATAGGTATACAAACACTCCCATCCGTCCCTCGCGCCATATGAATATACCATTGGGTAGTATGCACCGATTGAGAGTTGTAATTTAAAGATTTGTAGTTAGTTGTTTTCAAAAGCAAAGATATCCCACAAGTATCTCAGGTATCTGCACAAAAGATCGCTCGGTGGTGTGTATGCGAGCTTGGAAATCAGAGGGGGGAAAAAAAAAGAAAGATTGGTACACCCATGGCCAAAAATGGCACTGCACGCGCACTATGTATATACTCATATATACCCGTAACGATGCGTGGAAAAAGTTTCCACGGAGGCTCGTGGGTGCATTTCAAGAGCTTTGGGGAGAGGCGAAGCTTGGCTGGGACCGTTTTTCCCGGAAGTAATTCTTGTCCCACCGGGTTTTTCGACGCTCGTCGGGAAAAATTGCTGCGAGCGGTTATTGCCAAAGTTTTGTTGGTCGAGGGCTTTGCTGTTTTCGCGCTCGAAGGTGTTTGGAAAAAGTGTGGCTTGCAAGGACCACAAAATTTTAATGGCTCGAAAGAGACTTTTTCGGCGCGTGCGAAGCTTTCCACGCTTTGCGCCCACGGTGAGAAAAATAACCGTGGATTTCGTACCCGGAGACGGTACTACCTCGTATTTTTCCTACCGATGGCGTGGTAAGCGACCGGATTTCTCGAAAAATTCATTCAGGTCATTTACATCGTTCATGATCAAATATTCGAATAAGGAATGAGAATCAAGAGGGCAGTATAAATGACAGAGTTTTTTCGATCTACATTTCCCGAGGTGTATGAAATTTTCATTTAAGAATAATTAAATTTCTACAGATAGTGATAATTTGATGATTATGATTTACATGGCGATGGTGACGATAAATTGATAAACAAATAATGCGTTTAATCATGACATATATGAGCATAGACCTTAAACTTTTTGATGATCCTATACTATTGATTTCCGGAGTTTTACCAGTTTCCATGACGCCGTGAAAAAAAAAATCCCTGAGAATACCCGGATTTCCTAGGTTTCCGGGATCTGTAGGAACCCTGAATAACAATTTTTTTTTTTTTTTTTTTTTCCCTAATAACCATTCTAAATTAATCAATAATAATTAATTACAACGACTCAACTTCCCTCATTAAGTGAATTCAAATACTCGGAGATAGAAAAAGGGGGTAGAGCACAGTCTGTACATCCTCCGTATAGGCGCATTTATACCACAAGTGATGTGAATATTTTTTTGAACTCGTAAGGCTAGAGAAAGGGGAAACCTTGACCATACGTTATTTCATCTCCAGGCCCACTCGTTTTAACTGTTCAATATACACTCCACAGCTATCACATGGCAGAAGACTCCGAACTGCCCTATCCGATTCAACCCTTTTGTCGCGCCATCCCATATCTCTTTCTCCTTCCATCGATATTTTTCATTTTTGTTATTACCAATCAACCTTCGCACTCCTGTACGAATATAGAGTAAATAAACCCGCGCGCGATAAAGTTTCTTGCGATATGATTTTCAAGATTTTTGAATAAATCAGTTTTTCAATTAAAAGAGAGGCGGGAGAGGTTTTAACTTTTTTCAGGTACTCCCCGCGTGCCACAAACATCTACCATACAATTTACGTTTGGAATAACGAAATAACATCATATTATCAAGGGAATCCAACTATAATGTTTTGAATTCGATATTGTATTCGTGATTAACAATTGAAGCACGGAAAATGGACTTAAGCACCGCCGCATTGAGCAGACGTTGAAAAACGTCAATCAGGAAATCCAATGAAACCAGTTCCCGGTGTTTATACACGCAGGGCCGAGGGTGCGGGCACTGCGATGCGGCACAAGGCAGAAAATATCCGAAAATGCAAAACTAATGGCATTATCATAATGGTACATGTGTATAATATAAACGCGCGCGCGTCGACGAGCAGAGGGTCGTGCGCGGATTTGCATCGCTGGAGGCGGGTCGAAGGGGGGTTCTATCAAGTCTCAGGAGGGAGAGATATGACGAGTTCATTGCGCGATTGCGGCCCATGCACCATCACCCGGCGGCTGTTGTTTGCTCTCTGATTCGGTTATTTGCTCCAACGACTTTGTGATCATCGCCATCATTATCTTTTTGGCGTTACACCCGATTTCGTATAATCTGGGCGACGGCGATCGAGGTTAAATTAGTTTAAAATGACAACGCCTAAGGAATACATTTTCAAAGATAGCTTTTTTTCAAGCGCAACAATAACTTGTCAACGTCCACTATCTGTACTTTTCAATATACGTTTTTGAGTATAGGTAGGGGTATAACACTTTTCATTCATTGTTGCTTTTGAAAAATATCACCACGTACACAAACTATTGTCAATTAAAAAAAAAAAAAAAAAAAAAAAAAAAAAAAAAAAAAAAAAAAAAAAAAAAAAAAAAAAATTCGAGAATGGTGCACGTGCTTCTCCCTGTGATCGGATAAGCCGGTTATAAGACACCCTCGCCGAGCACCGAAAGCTCGAACCGATCGTGCCCCTTCCAAAGAAAAATCAAAAGGAAATACATAATCATGCAACCGAGATGCAAACACTATACGCTCGTCTTACCCCTTCCAAAATCGGACTCGTAAAAAAAGGGGGAATCCCATACTATTGTCGTACAGATTAAATTTCAGCTCGGGTGGTCCAACCGTACGCTCATATATACATACACCTATTTGATAAAACACATTGACCCATACCGCCCAAATCGAGTTCAATCCAAGTAATCCAAAAGCGTTGTACATACACCTAATATATATGTAATCGCAAGCTCGATTTCCGAGAAAGCTCAGGGGCGCATGCGCAGAACTTCAGCTCTCGGTCGCCGGGCGAAGTTGGCCGGCCGATATATATATACATATACATGCGCAACATCGCGCGAGTGGAAAAATAAACACGTGTTCGGCGGCAGGGATCGATAAGGAACGCCGGCGCGCCCCTCCTACCCGCGACCATATTTCATTTAATACGTATGTTTTTTTTTTTTTTTTTTTTTTCGCGCGTCTACGGGTGTTGTACATGAGTGCGCGCACGTGTAGCGCAACATACGGAGGGAGGAGTAGCCGGCTGCACCCCACTTCTGGGGTTCCCCCGGCGCTTACAGCGCGTGTGGGTGTGTATACCGGTGGCCTCTACCTCTCTCTCTCTCTCTGGCTGTTTCGGCCCCTCCGCGAACGCGTTCGTTCGTTGGGTTTCGCGTCGTTCGATCGGATTTTGTTTGGGAGCAAGGAAACAGAAAGTTCGATTTTTTAAGAAGGGGGTGAATCGGGGAGACGCAAGCACGAGCATTGTTAATTTTTGGTATACCAGAGAGACGTTATTCGATCGATCGAAGAAAAGGAGGGGGGAGGGGGTATGGGGCAGTGGCGAACCGATCGAAGTAGTCAAGGTAAGAGAGGAGGAGGAAAAGCAGGTGTTGCCGAGATTTCTCGGAGAAAACATCGTGCACGCGCGGGCGAAGGATAGGAAGGGAGATCCGGTGGCTGGATCGGGGCGCAGGATCGGGAGCGTCGCCTTGGCAACGCTCCAGTTCAGTTTGGAATCGCGGAGCGCCCTCCTGATGGTCTATATACGTTACGACTCCTGTATTATTTAGGCTTTGTTACGCCGATACGGTGCCGGCAGCAGCAGCCGTGTTTGGGGCGTGTGGATGATTTACTTGTTTACTTCGTATGGTATCTTTCGAAAAAATTTTTTTTCAATTTTTTTTCAATTTTGTGTAGATACAAGGTACAAACATGTGAATTGTTTATAATTAAAGGGTACGGGTGAACGTATAGTGAGCACCGATATCTCTATACTATTCAACCAAAGTCCTTGTAATCCTTACACTAAACGTGAATATGCACCTACCTTCTCAATTGATCATATTTTCAATTGTAAGGTCGTATGAATAAAAAAACATTCCAATTAATCCGTCGTTTATGTTACTTTTCTCAATTTCACGTGTCGCACTACATTTTGGTACTACATACCTATACAGTACACACACTCGCTCGGCCGCAACTTCAAGTCACGTGACCCAGTTAACTTTGATTTTCAAGCCATATCTCATGAAATAAAACAAAGGAGGGGGGAAAAAATTGCTTATTTGTATGCATATAGTGACACGTTTTTGCAAAAATCTTCATCATCCAAGCCAAACAATAGCGAGACATGAGTAAGTGCGTGTGTTTAATCATTTGCATCGAAAATTACGGTACACAGGCAATGGTGATGACGTTGCAAAAAAAAAAATAAATAAATAAAAAAAAAAAAACCTTATCTACACGTTCGCGCACATACACAAATAATGGCGTGCCAACTCGTTGTCAACGCCGAATATATCTGAAGAGGGTATAGATTCTTTTATTGCTACGCTCGAACATATGTATTTAACAATACTACAATAGAATATAATATACCCTACACGTAGTGTGTATAACCTACGTATAATACAGATTAAACGAATAGGAGTAGGTATAATAATAATAATAATAATAATACAAGATGGTGTGACGGTGATACGAGAGGTATATGGACAACATATTGTATCGATGTGTGTATGCGCGCTCGAGAAAATTCCGAGTCACGACGGCGTCGACGCCGCCTCGCCTACGTATACACATCAGGTATATACACCCATGGTGACAATGACCCACTTGCCTCGCCATCAGCAGCTTTTTGTTGTACCATATTGCACTATGTTATATAAAATTCTCTCTTATACTCGACGATTTTTTCTCTTTTGATCTCGATCGCGGCAGCATACATCTATATATAATACATTTGATTCGTGTAATGTTATGGATAAAATGATACGGTCTTTGGGACCCCGGGGTGGTACTGTACCTATATATACATTTTTGACGACAAATCCCTTGTATGCGTCATGCCCGAGATGCGATACATCCTCATTCTACAGGTTCTGTATATACCTACGTAGAGTAGAGAGAAATATGACTTGTTGATCTTTCCCTGGGATGTGCTACAATAAATATGATGCATATCGGATGTATAACCGATGGATCACTACGATGATGTTTATTGTAAAAATATTGTATGCCCGACATTTAAATTTTTATGCAGTGATCAACTGTGTAGAAACGGCTATATGTTTCGTCGATGTAACGATTTAATAACAATTTTCGACAAATATTGCAGCTGCGTGACAATAGAGTGCGAGTTTCAAGCTATGGAGAAAAAAAAATAACAATAATAATAAAGCAGATTATGATTGACGTATGAAGAAAAAATAACTCTCATTTACAATACGCGTGTCCAATGAGTTTTGAAATTTGTCCTGGAAACTCTTGATATATATATTATACCGTGCACCTTGAAAACCACGTAATTTAATGAAGTAATTAAAGAAACAAAACATTGACATCCAACTCGAAATGGTAAAATCGACCAATCCCCTGGGAGCTCAAACTGTAAGAAATTCCAAGCCACCCGGGACTACTTTTACTGAGGAGGCCAAAAAAAAATCCCGTAATAATCAACTCAATTCCAAATGGCAAAACAATGACCTTCTCTTTGCAAAATTTCAACAACCCCCCTGTGATTTTCCCGAGATTCCTCTGTAATGGGTTATTGAGATGCTGATGGGATAGCCCTCGTCCGTCCCGTCCACCCGATCTTTTCCCCCACCATTGACGTCAACAGGAGAAGTGCACACGCGCGCCTTATCCCCCTTTTAGCTACTTAAAATATGTCCACTATATCTGTAAATCTACATACCTACCAATCACCCTTTTGCGTACATATACATATTATGTACCCAAGGACACGCGCTCTTTCGGAGCGTACGTATACAGTGTATAAGGTATAGCCAAGGGGATATAAGTTGGTGATAATATATGTATGCTACGTTACATGTTCAAGGAGTGGGATAAAGGGGTTGTTGGTTGCGCATATATACGACGTTCTGGCATCGGAAGGTCGATGACGTCCGGGGGAAATGTACACCTAATGCAGACACCGGCTTCAAGCGGCGCGGTGAGCGAGAGAGCATATATATATATTATACCCCACGCCGCAACGATTACCATCCCAACCCTTCTTCCTCCTCCACCGACACGACGTACCTATATTTATATTATACACACGTGCATACGTGTGTTTGGGTGTCACCGGGCGACGGCGCGTGCGCGCGTTTTTGGACTTTTGGGGTTTGATGCGCGACGAAGACCCTCCCCGCCCACCCCCCTCCAACGCTGTTTTAATCGTACGCAAGCGTCTGTCGAGCTTTCGCCCACCACGTCCCTTCAGATGATTTGATCGTTGAGATACCTATAACCGGCGATTTTTTCGAAGATGATATTGTGTGTATTTTGGGTGCTAGGAACAATGGCTTTTTTGTGTTAATTTTCGTTACTCAGGCAAGTGTACTCTATATAGGTATTATATCGAATATTATCATGTGGTGCGACGACGTCGGTTCTTCGTTACTTTACGCAGTGAGGGTTTTTTAGGTCAATATATTGTGTGAAAGAAGGAAAAAAAAGATGGTCGATAATGAAAAACCATCATCTGTGCAACGTGAATGAAAAAGAAAAAAAAAAAACCTTTGCGATTGATTCATGTATTATGTCTTTGGATGATCCGCAACACGTGCTACGCGAAGAGGTGATTCAAGCGGATCCTAGATAAAAGCGACACGCCGTCCCTCTCGATCGATGACGAGCTTCGGTTATTTTGAATTTTTACATCGGTTTCAACTAGCCGGCTTTTCCGATCAACACTATCATCAGCTCTTTCCTTACGAATATATGTATATATAAAATTGAATGAACCGAGTACGGTCTTGGTTCTTTGTTGTTGATTTGATTCTTCCAAAGAGGCGTTATGAAAACAAAAAACAGCCCCGTTACAGATCTTTTATATACCACCGGGATTTCTAAAGGAATTAAAGTGCGTCCCTGAATTCTAATCGAGCAGAGTTCAGGGAGTGGCCGAAATTAACGAGCACGCCAAGTCGCGTTACAAATGAAACAATTGGATCGTATGGCGTTAAGAAGCGGTGGACGCTTTGTTTTTTTATTTTTTGTTTTTTAATCAATTTAAGCTCTCGAGCGTGGGTATACACTCTTGCGTCGGCGTGAAAAAAAAGGTACGAGTATTTTCATTTATAAACACACAGGATTAGGACTGAAAACTTTATCATACGCGAGAGATTTAAAGGGGGGGGGGAAACAACCAGGGTAACAGTTGATCGGTGGACGCTCCTGCTTGCCTATATACATTCTCTCTGAATGATTAGGTGAACAATGCACTCGGTGCATACTCCCCCTTTGGATGTATAGGTGTACTTGCACAGGGGGGGACCAAAATTGCGAGCTCGCGTCAATTGTCGCGGTGGCGAAGCAGTGCAATATTTCCTTCGCTGCGCGCGCGAATAAATAGGCTCTGTACCAAGTAGCGCGGCAAAACAGCCGAGACGATGCACCGCGAATTAGGCGCACTCCGTGTTTATATATATATATAGTTCGCTCCCGCGCTTTCCCTCGGATTTTTTTTTCTCTCTCTCTCTCTCTCTCTTCTTTTTTTTCCTCTTTACCGCTACTGCTGCTGATGATGATGATGGCGCACGGAGAAATCTCCTCGCCGCGGGTTCTCGGCGTTTCTAGAACTCCCGGTTCCGCGCTTCGTTTCATCACTGCGCGCTTGAAACTTGGATTTTTGGCGGTTTTTGTTCATCGCTAGTTGACACAGGATAACGAAACAGCATAGCTGTTAAAGCGATGATTCGTTGGTAGCCCCCGTCAATGGTGTTTCTTTTTTTTTCTCTTTCACACGTAAACGATGATAAAACATGATTTCTTTCGTTTTTTTTTTGTTTTTTTTCTTTTTCTTATCCACAAGTTTCAATTGTATGCATGAAAACACAGAGTTGTCGCTCGATACCCTCAAAAATACGCAAATGACAACATAAAGTCTATACATCGCTCGGATGGAAGGAAAAAAAAAAAACAACGCAAGGTGCTCTACAACAGAAAGTATACCTGCGCAACAACAATAACGCAAGTTAAGCACATATTCGCCTTGCACGCGTGTGCACGCACGTACTTGTATACGAGCGGTGCGCGGAGTGGCTCTCTTTTTAGGCTTAACGGTTCAACCGGCAGTTCCGCAATCGGTAAGTGTATATACGCTCTCGTGTGTTGCCACTGCGCGTAACAAAAAACGTGAGAGAAGAGAGGATGGCGCGCGGGGAGGGGGATGTTTCTCTCTCTTCGTCTTTCGCGGGAGAGCGCGCGCGAGCCGACGACTTGGTTCAGTTCAGCGACCTCTTCGAGAGAAAGAGCCGAGACTCGCGACGACGAGCGAGTGGCGAGGAAGAGACTCTTTGCTGCTGAGCTATTCTCTTTCGCTCTCGCCTTCCTGTTTGATGTTTCTTTTTTTTTTTTCCTCTATCTTTTCCTGCACGGCGTTCGCCCACTTTCTTTGCGTGCAGGGCTTTTTAATTTTTTTTTTTTTTTTACTTATCAGCGAGGTTTTTTTTTTTCATTTAGGATATTTTGGTGTGGGGTCCAATGGGAAAAAAAAAAATCACGGGCGACGGAAGAAATTTTGAGAAACCGGAAGTTACATACTGGGCGCAGGGTTCATTGTTCGCGCGATCGGGTGAGCATATTACCGAGATTAGGGACTATCAATGGCTACTATGACGTTATACTTATAAACAGAACAGCATCGGTATGTCCACGCCATTTCTACGAGTACTTGGAAACTGAAAGAATTTTTTTTTTTTAATAAACTGTTCTACGTTATGGTTACAGTCATTCATCATTGCACTATATGTTGAAGTCCTTTAATCGATAATTAGCAGAAAATATGGCATTTTTCGAATTATTGTAAAATTTTTACTCCAAATAGATGTTTTTTCTAATGAAGTGAGCTTCAGGTACAGTATCTTCGTAAAAGGGGTTTGAAATGTTGAATTTTAATATTGTAAAAAAGTTTATTCAAATTGTAAAAAACAAGAATTTTGTATACCTTGGACAGAGGGAAACAAATTGAGATTCAGAAAAAACAACTGTTATTAGTATATCTAAAATGTTTTCAATTTCCAAAAGCTCGTGAGCAAAGTAAACTATATATACATGGTAATGTAAAATGGCTCAAGTAAGCATGTATATATAAGTATGAGAAAAGAAAGAAGAAAAAAAAAAAAAAAACTCACCACAAGCGACGAGCTCGGGCGACACGAAGCCCGAGAGATCGGGTTCCTCGCCGTACCAGAATATCCAGAGCTCCTTGGCCGCCTGGAGGGACAGGGGCGGCGGAGCCGGCGACGGCGCTATGGCGTTCAGGTCGAAGATGTTGGCCGAGGCGTTGGCAGCGGCGTTGTGCCCTTGGCTGTTGGCCTGGGCGGCGGACACCCGCCGCCAAACGCAGAGTATGTCGCCGGCCAGGCAACGCGAGAAACTCGCCAGCACCGGGTCCTCGAGCAGCCCGCTGTTCCCGAAGCCCCCGCCCGTCGTCTCGCCCCAGACCAGCTTCCTCCATTTTATGCCGCAGAGGTCCGCCTGTCGATCATTTCCATCGTTTACCAATTCGTCATTACCTCCTTCCTTTCTTTTATTATTTATTCATTCAATAACATCAACGGGCTAATTCCCCTTTACAAAATATAATGCCATGAAAAACATTATAAACATATACTAGCGCTATTCCAGGATTTTTAGAACATTAAAATGTCCCTTTGGAAAAAAAAAAAAAATAAATAAATAAATCACGACTATTCGTCACATTCAAATAGAGAGAAAAAAATAAATAAAAATACATACAACACTTGTTGAATCAATCATTCTATGTTTATTAATTTACATGATATTGACAACTATTGGCTACAATTTTGCAACATTGGTACATATCGATCGCATATTATATCGGTATCTCAAAAGTGATATTCAAACATATAGGTACTACGTTTAAAAAAAAAAAAAAAAACACTCAACATATTGCGCAATATATATAAGTGTGTTGTACGAGTTGTTTATGCGTCATTTCATATTTAGAATCACTAGGATTTACACTTTGTAGGTCTTTACGAGCGATAAAGCGCAAATTATTTCTTGACGAATCACACTATGCCAGATTCGGCCATTTTTACGTCGAAAGCTCCTTCGCACACGATTGCCTAAGAAAATTTAAATACTCATTATAATACATCGTAGGTATTTAAATTGTTAACGAAAAAGGAAAAAAAAAAAAAAAAAAAAAAACAACAACAAATTGTAACGTTTTCCGAAACGCGCGTTCTCACCCTCTATATGAACGCGCAAAAATCTCAAACGTCAAACTCGCGTGCGATGCAAAGGGCACACGTGCACGCAGTTATCGCGCTGTGTCTCTTCCCTCTTCTTTTGGCGCGTCCGCAACCGTCCACAACAACGTGTTAGGCGCGAGAACGTGTATGAGCAACTACACAGTATACCTATAGTTCGCGCGTCAAGTTGCCAATGGTTATTTTCGGCGACGGACCGACGACAATTGGATCGCCTCGTGCGTTGTATGTGACGCATTTGCAGGAGGGAGGTAATCATCGGGCGTATAAACACATCGCGTGTGCACTGGAGGACGAGAGAAGTGAGAGAGGGGGGGGGTAGTAGATCTTAGGTAGTGATAAGGGGTGCGAGGTAGTGTGTGCGGGTATGGTACTTTTCACATTTTTACTCGCGATGATCCGGTTATTACGCGTGTGTGGGACAGGTGTGTATTTTATTAATAAGGATGATGATACGGGAGGGAGATTACGTGTGGTGAATGAGTTAATTTTTATGTCGGATTTACATTTTTTCTTTTTTCTTTTCTTTTCTTTTTATTATTATTATTAATAACTTGTATTGATTTCATTGGTTTTGGACATAAATAATAAATATTATGATTTTTATGAAATCGTACCCGTTATTTATCATTTTTCTCGAAAATATTTCAAGTAATTAAAACCCTCTGTTCGGTACTAGAATACAATAATAATAATAATAATAATAAACATCGCTAATGCACAAGACAAAATGAACCTTTCAAATTTAAAGGGAAAATTCTTTGAAGTTGACATTCTTGATGCAAAAATTTTTAGCCACAGCCTGGTCTTATGAATTGTGTAAAAAAGAAACGTTTCGAATGGAATTTATTGGACAAGTTTACACTTAAACAAGCACGAGATAAATAAATAGCGAAAAAGCGTAGAAACGATACAGGAAGAAAAAAAAGAAGAAGGACACGTTAAATGTTAAGACAACAAGTTGTTGGAACGACAGGTACGAATTTTCAGGGTAATGCAAAGACGCGAGCGCGAAAAAATAAGAGCTATACACGTTGTATCACGGAAAGGGTTATTATTATTATTTTGTATAAGGGCCATTATTGATTATTCATTACTTCCAAAATTAAATATTAAGAAATAAAGAAAAAGCTTACGATTTTAGGGAAAAACATGGAACTTTAAAAAGTCTTCGGAACGATCAAAAGCACGAGCATTGTCTCGTATGTACTACCTATAAAGCTTTTTTAGCCGCCCACGATAGAAGTAAAAAAGAAGCCGTTTAAAATTCGTTGAGCGGGAAATTCAAATATTTAATTCCCATTGGCCGATTCGATCACATAATCTCTTTCATTGGTCAATTTTATACTTTCCGCTCAACGAATTAAACGGCCTCTACTGTACAAGCAACGAATACATTCAAGGATACAAAAGAGTCGGTTGACTATCTTACACCCAAAATTACACATAGATACTACAGGTGTACGTGTAATATCGTAAATATTCCATCGATTGGGATCTTACACACGTATATATACAAGCTTGTCATGCAAACGAGCGCGTGTTTGGTGAGCGCATCGATTCGTTGATTAATTTTTCATCGCATCACCCGAGCATAGGTGACAGTGCCATTATTCTTATACGTTTCCCCTTCACTAGCTGTATAGTGTTGATATATAACACACACAAACATCGTCGGCGAGAGTTAACTAGCCTCAACGATTACGATCACTCCGGGGTATTATACGGATGTTGCACGAGTCGGTTATCTGATGCTCTATTGTCTTTTCAACGGCTGCACTTGCACTTGCGTAAAATACACACGACCATCAGCTAAAACTCACAAATAAAGTTCGGACGCCTCATAAACCCTTTAACTCGATCGATCTACGGAATATTGAACGCGTTTTGCGCGGTGTACGCACAATACACCGTGTATACACCCGCACCGTTTGCCCGAGGAGAGGAATATATTTTTGCACGCGGGAAACAACGGTCGTGTCGTAAATTGCGCGCGAATCGATGCTCGGGACATATTTTATGGATTTTAAAAGAAAAGAACAAGTAGGCAGCAACAAAAAGGTGAGCAATTTACATACGCGATGCGCTCGACTGCGAGAGAGAGAGAGAGAGAGAGAGAGAGAGAGAGAGACAGCGTTGGTAATTTTCCTCCGATATTATTATGGGTTATTTCAATCTTTACGCTTTCTTTATTTCAGAGCAAGCTTTTACACGCGAGCGAAAAATTAGCGGTGTACGCTTCAGTGCTTTTGTACGTGCAGTGTTTTGACAAGAGAAGAGCTTTGACTTGTTTTTTTTTTGCATTGATTTAATTAGCGTTATTGGTATATTATTTACTGTACTACTTTCATAAGAGTCATTAATACCCCAAATTGGCAAGGGTTTTTTTTTTTAATACTTTTGATACACTAAACACGTATAAAAAGATATGTAAATGGATGGACGACGTCATATGTATTCATTCACCGATTGCATGGTTGATTAAATAAATGTTAATCATGCAAATAATAATGAAAATAATAATTGCTGTACAACATTTCATGTGTCGAGAAATATAAAACTTCAAAAAAAGTGAAGTTAATTACAGGACATCACGGTCATGCACAAAAAAAATTAAGTTTCTGTATGAGCAACAAGTGAAAATATAAAAAATTCACTTTTCTGATATAGGATATAATAACCCTGATTATATGTATGACAAATCAAAATTAGTATGAACGCTTGTGCATCATAAGCCAGAATTCATAGGTATACTGCCAATTTTTGATACCCCGACTCGCCCCAAGTTTAATGCAATGGACACAAATGACCCTTTGAATGACCCTTTCAATTTTTATACAGAAGGTGAAAAAAAATATTAAAAATTTAGCTAATCAACTTAACCCGAGACGCTTACGGCAGATATATCGTTACCAACGATCCTAGTGCACCTCCTCTAGTTAAAAAAAAAAAAAAAAAAAAAAAAAAAAACAATTAAATCCAAGCAGTGGACATACTAGTATAACAATTCAATTACCTATAATAACGATGCATATAAGTATATAAGGCGTTAACAACGTATCATAGTTTTCCCATATTTTGACTTGCTGCGAAGATATTATTTTAATTTTATTCCCACCCAACAGCAGCTCCGTCAATTAGAGTGCACTAACGTGAGTTTATCGATTAGCAAACGAGCGAGCAAAAATAAATAAAAAATAAAATATGAATTCAAGGGATACGAGAAAAAAGAGCATATAAGAAGAAAAGAAGAAGGAGCGATGAGGACGACGAGGACGAGATGACGCGTATAGTACGGGCGAAAGGGTGCGTTCTACGGGCCTGCCTGCTGTCAGCTACTGATCAATACACACCGCAGAGAAAGAGAGACTCCTCGTCGGCGCCTACTACCCTTCTCGCTTCACCTTGTCCTCCTTCTTATTCTCCCGACTCCCTCCTTTTTCTCCTTTTTTTGCTTTTTTCCATTTGCATGTACATATACATTGTACTCGTACACTTAGCAACCCAATTCTTTGAATCAAAGAAAATTTCTTTACCCTCATTCCGTTGAATATTTTCTTTTAATTGAAACAAATTTAGTCGATCCAAAAAAACATTTCGTACAATTTTGATTTAATAAAATATTATTTTCAATTAACTTATATTTTTTTACTCATAAGAAAATATTTAACGGAATATGAGGGTAAAGAAATTTTCTTTGATTCAAAGAATTGAGTTTCTCAGTGTACAGTACCTACCGCAAAGGGGTTAGCGCTGCTCACCCACTATCTCATCATTTTTCTACCTCCCTTAACGTTGCAGAGGTTATACGTATTGGGCACCGCACCGAAGCACCAAAAGTCTCATTTCCCTTAGTCGAGTTGTTGTCATTTCCTTGGCTATTATTATCATCCCCCGACGATCGTTTCGCGGCTTTTCATTCCACCCGCCCTTTTGCTGCCTGAGGCGACGGGGAGGAAAAGAAGCCCACCGAAGTTTTTTTTTTATTTTTTTTTCCCCCAAAGGGTCGTAAGTAAGAGGACGACGTTTCATCCGTCTGCTCTTCGGTGCTTGTGGATGATTTTCACCCCCCACCCCCATAGTCACTGCAAGCCTGCAGTAGTGCGAGTCAGACACGCTCTTCACCGTCTCTTTTCCTCTCGCGTCATCACTGCATGGTCCCAGTCGCGAATGCTGGGGAGGTAGTAAAAAAAAGGGCTGGTGCTGCACCGCCGCTTCCACGAAAAATCTCATTGGCTCCTTTGCTTCATATTATATGCGCGCCGGCAAGGATACACCGCCGTGGGCCCCGTGGTCTTCTATACTCACCCGAAATTCGAGAAGCCGTGCGGGTCGTTGTGCTCGTCCATGCACGCGTCGCAGACGCTATATATACTCTCCCCCCCCCCAAAAAAAGGGGAGCACGAGCGCTCGACAAAAAGAAAAAGGGGGAGGTAGGGGGGCGACGACGAATAAGTCGTTGTTGCTGTGCGTCGGCCTATTAAGTATACACCGCCGCGCCGATCGGGGATAGATTAATTTGTTAATTGAGCTGCAGACCAGACTGACTTGGATCTATAAGCTTGCGTTGTCTCGTCCCTGTGTTGCGTACCGTTAATTGATGCATCACGATCGAGTGTTATCATCTCGTGTGTGGTGGTTTAGGGAGCATTTGGTACTATCATACAATATACTTGGTATCAACATATCATGGGTAACAAGAGAAAGGAAAAACACAATCGCCAATATGAAGAATTGTGAGTAAGTATATTAGGTGTGCTCGGTACCTAAAGTGTAAGCACATGCACCGCCAGAAACAAGAGAGAGAGAGAGAGAGAGAGAGAGAGAGAGAGAGAGGGATACAAGGGCTGGGGGGGAGCACTTACATATGTATACTCACAGCTCGACTCACAGAGAAAAAAGAGAGCTATTGATTTTAAGGTCCCCCTTCCCCCCTCGCTGAGAGAAAGAAAAAGGGGGGAAAGTCGTCGTGGGCTATACGTAAATTTGTCGCCAACGACCCTCTCTCTCTCTCTCTCTCTCTCTCTGTGACGTGCGCAATTGTCTCTCTCTTTATTATTTTTTTTTTCCTAAGCTCCACCAACTAAAAAAAAAAAAAAAAAAAAAAAGGGCGCTTCCGCCGTCTTTGGTAGCAGCAATGCAGATAATCGTCACTCTCGGATGCAGAGAAGAGGAGGTACCCTTGATGTTTCAAGTTCCTTGCTGTTTGCGTGCACGCCGGATTTGCCACGTTTACATCATTCCGAATGAATTGACCAACGAAAATGCATGAGTCCCAAAAACAAAAGTTTTTATCTACTGAATTGGCAATTGTAAAAAAAAAAAAAAAAAAAAAAAAAACAGTCCATCCCCATTCCATTGGGATATTACCCGCTGTAACGGGATTCCGATTATAGTATAGCATTTGGTGTTTAAGACACAGATGGTCGCCGTACCAATATATTGTACTACGTTATCCCGGTAAATAACGCAATCGCTCACCTAATGGGTGGCCCTAATGAAAAGAGTAAACGTTGACATCCACGGCGGAACAGCTGAAATGATTTGAGCATCTGTATAAAACGCAAACCTCCCCCCCCCTCTCTCTCTCGAGCTTTAGTCCACGCGTACAGATATGTATATAGGCTCAGAGGAGGGGTGCAAGTGTTGGTGGGCGATTCGATTTGTTTCTTCGCCGGGCCGTACTATGTAATATACCGAACGCCCGGAGGTAAAATTGCGAGATGGAAGGAAGCGAACCAGGGAGAGAGAGCAGAACGGGGCGCGACGCCGATTGGCCTAATTGAATTACGTTACGGTTGTGTATACACGGCGAGGTCCGTACAAAATCGATCGAAACAACAATCATCTGAAGCGTTTTTTAAGATATTGACGGGATAATAATTAGTTCGGGGATTGTTTTATTGAAATCACTATATATTTATGGTCCTTTTTTAGTTTTTACGTTACTATAGCTATACGTTATCGACCTATGGACTCGAGATTATCAACGCACACGATCGGTTCATCTTTGACCTCAGATCCGAGGTGATACCAATTGGCGGAAAAATGACATCTGGATATCGTTCGAAGGAGCATATATTATACACCTTGATCAACAACGTAGCCAAAGTCGTTTGAATCCCATACTACAAGTGTTTCATGTGATGTATACTCGTGTTCTTTAGCAGTCGAGAAATTATATGCTGAAAAAAAAAAAAGAAACCTCTACCACCAAATGTTGGGAGTAGCACGATGGTATTCCCTATTTGTATATATACATAATTTTTCAGCCGTCAAGCATATTAACGCGAAGATACAAAATTGAGTAATGATCTTTCGACGTGACGTATAATATTTATCCCATCCCCACAAGTACGTACGGTAGCCTTTTCATTTTTTTATTTCTGCGATGGGTGTAAGCGGAGATGAGATTGGAAAAAAAAAAAAAAATAATAATAAAGGGGTAGAATCGTGAGAGACCCTATACGTAGTACACATAATATACATGATACGACGCGCACCGTGAGGGTAATTGTATAAGCGAAGAAGCAGCTTTAATATATGTATGTACGTGAGCTCTGCCAAATGAATATATAACGTTGTTGCATCACGAAGCAGCAGGAGGATCCAGAAGGTAAGCAAAAGGACAAAGTGTATACGTATACTTCTCACTGGGAGCAACGACGATGACGGCAGAGTCTCTGGCCTTCCTCTTTCGCGCTCGCAGGGGATGGTCCGGTGGGGCGCCACGCGCGAACGAAGATACGCCGGGCGGCCGATCGATGCGTATACTCTCTCGCACCCACACACATCATACATACACACGCAGTATAACTATAGCGCCAGCCGGTGTGTCCTGGCGCCGCCGCCTCTTTTCCCCCCCCCCCAATATATATGTATCAGTTTCTGCCTCTTCGCGGAGCAAAATATAACTTTTGGCTGCTATTGTATCAGCACCGATAACACATTTTTTTTTACTTTGTTGGGTAATCTCCGCGAGCTCGGGTAAAAAGATGCTCTCGGATATTCCATGTGATATATTTTCATGGTGGATCGGAGAAGGCGGGGGGGGGAGGGGGAAGGTGGGATTGATCGTGTGACGCAAAGGTGGGTACGTCCGGACGGAGATGGAAGCTCTCCCCCTTCCCTCTCGCGCTCCCGTGGGCTTTTGGTTATCGACGCCGGGGCTGCTCAGAGGAGAGATTGCGCGCGATCCTGCGCTCTGAAGTTTCCCCATGCGCGATCATTTTCGCTTCATACCTAACACACGCGTGAACGACTACTCTCTGCGCGTAAGGGGGAGGTGGTGAGGATCTTTTGTTTTTTTTTCGATCCAATGATATACCTATTAGCGAGCCTATTAGGACATAATACGATCGACAAAGCGCTTCGAGTGGCTGTGGATGTAATAATATATTATATAAAGAGCCAAACGAGGTAAGTGGGGTGCTTCAGTTGTGACGTTCAACTATTATGCGTGTATGTACAAGCATATTATTATACGAGCGCGATATGAATGAGAGAGAGCGGTGGCTACCACGTTGTCCGTTAAATTCAGCCACGCGCGGTGGTAAAAATGGGAAAAATAAAATAAAATAAAATAACACGGTACAAATGGCGCAGAAAAAGGGAAAAAAAGGGCGAGAGAGCCACGTGCCCCCCCCCCCCTAACGTTAGATCCAGCCTCGGATTCAACGCCCTCCCTTAACGCCACCTCTTCTCCCCCCCCTTCTCTGTCTACGTCACGTTGTGTGGAAAAGAGGAGACGCAGTCGCACCCCTTTACAGTATATATACTCACTCCAACGGGGCCAGCGCAGCCGGAATTTCAAGCTGCTGGTGGTGCCGACAATAACATCGGAACGGGACGGTGTCGGGGTTATCGGTCGCGCACGCGCCGTCCGACCGTCTGGCTTTGCACCCACCCATCGGGGGATACGACTCATATACGACGTAGGTTTTCTGTGAGTGCGTCAACGAGAGACCGAGAGAATTTATACATGTGTGTGTGTGTGGGCGAGGGGTTGGGCGCGTGGCGAGAGTGACGTCAAATCGGTCGGACGGCGTCGATTAGCGAGGAATGTGTCGAGCGCGCACTTTTGCACTTTTCTCGCGCGCGACCGACTCGAGAGGCTCATTCATGGTTCACGCAGCAGTTGGTATAATAACGCCCGAGCTCCGTATATGTGCATTGGATACTATATATTATATATATACATACACACACGTGCCATAGGTGGGACACGGACTTTCGCTGTTGGCCGGTGCGAGGAACATATTGGCAAACGAATCATTGTTTGGACAATGTTTTTCAAAGGGAACGCCCGTTTATTGAATACTCGTGCATTGGGGTAGAAAGGTGCCGGACTTTACGTTCATCCTATGCGTAGTGATTGGATATTTATAGGTACAAAGTTTTGATTTGATTGTCCTCGAAGTGGCGATGGCAACGTTTAGACGTATAAAAATCTTTACGGAAACCACAAAGAATATTTCGTGCGAATCCTTCATAACTGTGAATTTAATCCCAAAGGTATCGATATAGGCTTGACTTTTTTTGTCAATTACAATACAGGAAATCGATCAAGGACTTAACTGTAACGATTAAAATAACTCATACTCGTAAATCTACAACTGAGAAAAATATATTAGCTTGTGCTTTAACATCCTGCTGTACGTATGCGCGTGCTGGGCTGTCTGATCGATATTTTGACCACAGCATCCGAAATCCCATCGACTTAGTTGCTCGAAGCAATTTACCGATAACCTTAATCAATAAATTAAAAAAAAAAAAAAAAAAAACAATACTAGTTTAGTTTTTACGCAATAAGCTGCGTTGATCAATGACCGTGATCTCCTTTGTCCTCGCTTTGTCAACATCACCGGTCAGTATTACTATCAGATCTCTAAACCCTCAAAATTTGGATCGTCACCGTCGCACCAATTCATTTTATCACCAACAATCAATAACAATACCTTAAGAAAAAAAATATAGTTTCACACGGAATACCTCACGTGCGTTGCAAAGAGAGACACGGGTCTCTAAATAATTTGCACGTATACTTACACACGCATAATCATCCTCGCATGTGTCGTCTTCCAACCCCCCCGGCATTGCACGGGCTTTTGCAAAAGCGCACCGCGCGAACAAGAGAATCGCAAACACACAAAGATCCATCCACTCGCAGGCCCGTGTATCCCCTTCTTAACCCCAGCATGTACGCGTGGGCGGGTCGGGTATACAGGGGGATTGATTGAGGTGTGAAAAGACCGAGGCAGTCTAGTGTGCTCGTCGGGTGTGCGTTTAAGCTCCCGAAGCGAGATAAGTAGGTTCCTCCTCCTCCTCCTCTTCCTACATGGACTGCAAAAGGGGGTGGGCGTGCATCGTCGAGAGAGAGACTTTCACCCCTGATTTCTCGGGCTGGTAGTATGAGCGCTGTAAGCGAACATGAACGGGGGATCGGGACGTTGTCCGAAGAGATTTTTTTTTTTTTTTTTTTTCTCTTGAGGGTATCGTGCATGAGCAGCAAGTAAGGGTGTATTCTAAATATTATTAGACCTTCTATTTTGTTTTAACGTTAATCAAAAAGAATTACGCACGCGTTGGGAACCAATTTGTCTACGCCCGAGCCCGAACGGATTTCGTACGAGGAACAAGTCTACCAATTTGGGATTTCGAGAATCAGCCTCGCCAAGTTGGGAAAAAAAAAAAGTCGAGGGGGTGCAGGTCCAGAGTTACGTATGCGACATCTCGAAAAAAGACGACTACAAAAAAAGTTACATACGCAACTCTTTAAAATTAATATGCATTTTTTAAAACTGTTTTACTTTTTTTTTTTTTATTCTCATAATCGGTCGTTTAATCACAGTCAAAAAGTGCCCAAATGCGCGTATAAAAGATGTGCATGTGACTAGTATGTGAACAAACAAAAGATAAAAGGAATCGAAAGCAAACAAAAATTAAAAATCGCTAGTCGAAGCGTAAAAACCAAAGAAATAAAAAAAGTACACGTATATATAAGAGTGTCCGTCGCCGATGGTCACGAGGTTAATGAAATCTCTTTTGTCACGACGAGATAAGATAACAAGTGCGGGCGCACACGCCTCTTTTTCCCCCTTTGATCTTCAAATGAATCATTTGAAACAATACACATCGTGAGATCGACGAGATCATCGTTTTCCAAATTCATGTTTAAATTTGTTTTCACCATACACATAAACATAGTTCAACATGTTTGGATGACAAAGCCAACATATTAATTGCATACGCGAGAGGAAAAACAAAGTCCAATCAAACGTATGATTATAGAAACAATCGACATTGCGCGCAAATTGTTATACACCACAAGGTGCTAGTAGATCAAGACACGAGAGCACGATTTATCGTCAAAATCAAGTCAATACATTATGACTTTCCCCATAAGACGTACATATATATATGGGGTCGAGTTCTTTTACAGTGCAGTCTTGCGGAACATTGGCAAACGAATGAGGTACAGTAGACGAATAAAAGGACCAAAAGAGGGAGAACATATATGTATATGCAAGAGAGAAGGAGCGAAGTGCGTGGTAGGTATATATGCACTTAATTTTGTAAATTTTCGCTCTCGTTGAGAACCTGTTGCGAGAGAGAAAGAGAGACGTGTCGCCGGCACACAACAGCCTGCAGAGAAAGAGACACCGGCCGAGATATTCGTCGGGACGAAAAAGAGGGACACAACAGCGCAGTTTCTCGGACATATAGGCACAAGGAGAGAAAGAGAAAGAAAGAGAGGAAAAAAAAGAAGTATGGAAAGAAGAAGAAGAAGAAGAAGGAGAGCCTCTGGCATTCCACCGGAGGTACGTAACCAAAGTGTAGCGCAAGAGAGGATCGAGAGAGAGAGACACGTATATATAGGTATAAGCTGGATATACAGTGCACACTGCAGGGTGCAGATTTATATATACATTCCGTTGTCGCTATACACCAGTGCCGTATACTTGCGGAGGCACACAAGGTACATATATACGAGAAGATAGCAAAGTATTATACTCTCTCTCTCTCTCGTGGCTTCGTGGAGGCACTGCTGCAACCTCTGCTGCTGGGTTTTTATGTCCAAGAGAGAGAGAGAGAGAGAGAGTGAAGAGCTTAGCAGCGGATGATCTGGATCGAGAAAGAGAGGAGGGAAGGCAGGGTACGCGAGGGTACGAGTCCCTTGCCCCCTAAGGGCTGGATCACAGTACAGAGGTGCTCTCTCAATTTGGCCTATAGTGTACACGGTAGCAATTATTGTCATCATATTTTGCTTTTGATGTTTCAATGAAGAATTATCGCTTTCATCTGTCTTAGGCAATTTTAGTTTGGAAATCTCAAATCAGGTCAATGTGGTGCCACGAGAAAAGGCCAAAAGCTTATATTTTATATCGATAAGTGTAACATCTACCTATTGGCGAGGAATTTTCGGCCCATTTTCGCTCCTGTACTCCCGCACACCGTGTATTATATATATATACGACTGGCATCTCCGGCATAAGGAGCGTCTGGGTCGGGGGGCGGCGACAGTTGCTTCGTTCTAACGCATATAATATATGTATATATACGGCCTACCTTCGGCCTCACGCACTACAAACACATGCGCGTCCTGCCAACCGCCTCTTCCCCCTTTATTTTACGTCTACCACGCTTTTATTGTAGTTTCGTCCTGTCCTTCCTAAGACGAGCAAACAAGATGTAGGATAAGGTCAGAGCTGACGCGGGACTTGGTACATGTGGCTGGCTTCACCTCGGCTTTACTTGCGTTAAGGTTTTTTTTTCGCTACCGGTTCATTGTTGTTATCACTGACTCTCGAAGTTTGCATTCAACAACTTTTCTTCGTATCTTGTAAAAACATCGTATATGGTTGATTGTCGTTTGAAGATATTTTTCGCGCTAACATTGCAAACAGTGAGTAGAAAGAACCGATTCACGAGCTATTAGGTTTCAGTTGAATATGCAATCGTCTTTGAAAAAAAAAAAAAAAAAAAAAAGTCCATGTGGCTCGTCTGAGATTAAGCTCACTAAAATCAATTTACCCCGTTGAAGGGTATGTTTCACAGTAAATATGGCTCTCTTTTCTACCAAACAACTTTTGTCAACCCTATATACACGTCGATCACAGTGAAAATCGATGATAGCTTTAACTAAGATTAGTTTACTGTCAAAAAGTTGAAAACATGATGTATAAATTATGCGAAAGTATATCGGGCCACGCGACAATGACAAGTAACAATTAACAAAAAAAGAGACAATTGAACTTTCAACTTGTTTCCATATTTAGCGAATAGACAGGTATATGATATTAGATTTAAAAAAATTTTCCAAATAATATGTACAAAGTATCGAAGAGATCAAGCAAACAACTCGGTGTGCGTGCTGAACGATTAAGCCATAAGATAGAAACAAAAATTCTCCAATCCATACGGACGTACTACGAATACCTCGATAAAAATACTACATAGGGAGTTTACGAGCTATTCTTTTTTTTTTTGCAACAGCGGCATGTAAACCTATAAGTACGAAATGAATTTATGACCTTAATAATAATAAAGAAAGTAATTTCTTAAGACTCTTGTCTCTCTCTCTCTCTTTTTTTAAAATTCGAGTTCATGTATATAGGTAGGTATATACGCACCGCAACGCACGCGGGAAATCAGATACTCGTGCGCTCTCTCTTACGCCGTCGCGGCACGTTTCCGCTACCTGTTGGCGATCGATTTTTTTCCAAGCTCGTTGGATACACCACGCGTTTTGCGAGCACTTCGATACTTACTCGGCAGTAAATACCCGAGCGATCATATTGTACTTTTTTTTTTTTTTTTTTTTTTTCGTTTCAACCAAGGTTTATCCAAAAACACAATAGAATATACAGTCAGGTACACACACACATAGAACGTACTGGTATATAAAGTAATAATGATTATTCGTACACATGCTAATTGCCGCCGCACACGCCAACAACATGTATATATTATGTATAATTTATCGTAACTCGTCCGCGTCGGTGTAGTGCACGGCACACAATATTATTTCCAAGTTTTGGTGAAATTTTCCCTGAGAAAAAACTACTCCACTATACTCGCCCGCATCAACACATGCGACGACGTAACAAAATTACGAGCAAAATTAATAATACAAAGGGTATCTCCAAGGCAACAGATCCATTCGATTTTCGGTTACCGCAACCCCCGAGTTTTTACGAAAGGAAGAAAAGAAAAAAAAATCATTCGATGCATTTCGTATACTTTGATAATGGACAAGTACTGTCGTAGCCCCGCACGAAAAATCAAAAGAGCGTAAAAAACGCGCTCCACCGAGGCGCACAGACACGAAACCTGGCCGATGTGGCTCCGGATTGAATTGATTGTGATGCCAGATAGAATCCAAAGAACGGCGATGGCAAAGAGAGCCGCAGACGAGACGATAAAAAAAAAAGAAAAAAAAAAAAAAATCGAAACAAAATAAAAGAGAGGAGCAGCAGAGGACAAGAGTGGAGGGGCGCGAGCCCACGCGACTGCCTACCATATATATATAATTACACATACAGACACAAAAGTCGATTGTGTTTTCGAGAGAGCAGCATCAGGCTCCTTCTTCCTTCCCTCTTTTCTCGCCGTCACAAACATATAGGTATATTCACGTGTCCATACTCCTCCTCGCGTGTATACCTACACATGTGGATGCACACTTACAAGTGACTGAACGAGGAGGAGGAGGAGGAGGAGGATTATCCTTTCCCCGTGCGTGTGTGTATTCCGGCAGCGTATACGCTTGCGCGTCAGCCTGCAGCCAACGTCCTCGCGTCTAAGGCCTATATGACGAGGCTTTCACCTACAGCAGTCGCGGAGGATGCCTGCAGTATACTTACATAAAAAATACCACCGACGTGTTGTATCCATACATGCTAGGACGGAGAAACCGATGCTCTGCTGCTGCTGCCATGCCCCGCGGTTTCACGCTCTGCTCCGTAGTATATTATACATGATACACTACACGATCTATATTTATATAATATAGGTACGTCGGAGACTGCGTTTTACTATATACATATACGACTACACGTGTGCATAATATCACACCGAATAGCTACTTATCGCTTCTTCTGTCGGTATATATAGTTTTGTCTCCGTTATAACTTGTACGATGGACTGAGAGTGTGGGCTTATATGAATTAATTGGGCCTCACCACGACTACACTCGATACGCAACAATACATATAATATAGATTTGGCTGCTGGTGTTATGCGTATTGTGATTCGACAATGAGATAATAGGCATAAGTTTGTACTTGAGTTTTGTTCTCTGGCTTATCGTAATATATTTAATAAACATATCTTGTGCAAAGAACAATGAGTTTTGTGTCAGTTTCAAGGGGAAAAAAAAAAAAGAGTTATAGGGTGTAATTTGGTCATCGAACCATTCCGATTGACGCGTATACGAGTGATATCAGGTTCCCATCGGCTGGACACACACACCGTTGCCATGCTCATTCATATAAACGCCCACACACCTATTTGTCCGTCTTTGGTGGTGTCCCCCCCTTCTCTGGGTTAGAATTTCGCGGACAATCGGCATTCGGAACGGCCTATACGTACGTTTGCCCCGAACAAATTTTAAAATTACTTCATTAGATTCTCCTTATTGTGTATATTACTACATTTGTGTATATTACTCGCCATCTGATTTTGAAAAGTGCGGCGTTCACGCAATTTGATACTATTTGTCTCCCACGCAAAAGTTTTATAATAGAAAGTAGGTACATAATATGTATTATAGTTTATACATTCAGATGATTTTCAATTGCATACCATGCTATTATGGCTTGTGGCCTCGTCACGTTTCGTGAAATGACAAACGATTGGGTTTTCGTTGTGCCACATACTTGTTATACATATCGTACACGGGATACGCATCAATGCAATCCACAAAAATACACTGCTTTTACCTACAAAATTGCGCGTAACGATCTTAAGTATATGTTAAGTAATGATCAGAAGGACGGGGGGGGGGGGCCCGGGCATATTTGGCGTACGCCCCTGAAACGAGAGCCACTCACTCGCAGTCAAAATCACTTGTGTGTGCCTATACAAGTAGAAAGAAAGATAGAGAGGGATGTTACGTGCGGTCGAGAGGGAACCGAATGCTGCTGGTTAGTCTCTCTCTCTCTTTCTCATTCTTCTGCTATCCGTTACATTTCGGCTCCTAAAAATTCTACGGCTGCAGAGAGAAGGCGAGAAAGTTCTTGTGCGCAAGGAGGCATGGCATATATATATATTATAAGCAAGAGAGTGTATACAGCACACGCACACAACTGATGTATGTATATGTAATGTTCAGGCGCAGAATGGAAAATTTGGTGACGATGCCGTGGGTGATGTGAAAGAGCGGAGGTGGGTCGTGGCACCACACATAAATCGTCGTATAGGACGACGACGATGATAAAAAAAAAAAAAAAAAAGAAACATTACAACGGAGATAGAGGAACTGTGCGTCCAAGTCCTGTAACGCGACCTTCCGGAACGCCGTCTCGTTTCCGCGCGAGTTTTGCACAATACCGTGGGTGTATGTGGAGGCATGATTGCTTCTGTCGCGGAAAATGACTCGAGTCCTTGAACCGATTCGGTGCGATCCTTGGTGTTGTTGGCGGCAATAATTTTCCACGGCCAACGCAACACCGCGCCACGACAAACCGTTATACCACACAGCGTGTGTGGAAATTTAATTCGAGTCCAAGTGTTTCTGTGTGTGTAAAAGTGCTGGTGACAAAGCTGACATTATTATTATTTTTTTTTTTTTTGACAAACGGAATAAAAAATGAAAAGCCAGCCTTGTGCTCGCAATGTGTACTACCATTTTTGGTATCGGCTCGGGTTTCTCTTAACGAAAAAAAGTCACGTCTAAAAAGCACAGCTCGGAATTTTCTACAATAACCGAAAAAAAAAGGGAGAGAGATAAGGAGAAGAAGGAAAAAAAAAAGTGAGATTTCACGCCGGCTGTTTTACTTCTCCATCTTTTGCCTTCGTCTTTACGTCGGAACAGCGTTACATTGCTCGTATAGAGCAAGAGGGGGAGGGTGTACGGAGTAGGGGAGCAAAGCGACATGATAGGCGCTCTGAGTCGACGAAGCCGAGAGAGAGAGAAAAATCATCGGCTCTCTCCCGTCACTGCCGTGGAAAATCCTCTCGCCACCTCCTCCGTCGAGGAAACTCGAAAGTAATCTAGGACAGAGAAAGCCGGATCGCTTCCGTTTACGGCCTTGAACCTATATGTGTGGTTATTTTTTCCCCCCCTTTCTTTCCCTCAAATATGTTTTCTACGTATTAAAATTACTTTTTTTTTTTTATATATGTATACGTATTTTCAGAAAACACTGGCAATGAAAAAAAATTTCAGGAAAGACAAGGTTATTCAATGCAATTTTTTGGATTTTCTTCGCAGTAAGATGTAGAAGTAAAAAAAAAGCCAAAGAATCGACTAGCTTTTCTTCTGATTCCTCCTCACAGCTCCTCGTATGGTCTTCGACTTGCAGCAAGCAATGGTTAAATGCTTTTAAAATAATGTTTTATGCTCGATGGTGTAAATTTCGGGGGTGTATTTACGATGACGTTTTACTGCAGTCACGATTTATTCGACTTCTTTTCAAGGCACCCAATGACACGTCGTGCTCTTCCCTCAGAGTATCTCTATAGCTATTAGCTCGTAAACAGGTGGAAAATGACCTCGTTAACCGCACAATCTTGGGAGAGAAAGAGAAAGACGAGCCGTTAAATTTCCGACTCCATCAAGGCTGTGGCAGCTCCATCGAGATTATCCAGATCTTTTGGGGTCTTCCCGATCAGGTTAAAGAATAGAAAAATCAAGGCATTGATGAACTTTGAAACAATTGTTTCGCCACACAAGTGAAACAGTTATAAGAATGAATCCAAGGTATTTCATCATCAATTTTCTTTTTTTTTGTCTTACTCTTTTTGTTAACATGAAAAAATGTGTTCAACATATATTATAACAACGGCAACGCGTTCCTTCCAGAACAGCAAAACAGAGAGAGAGGGAGAGAGAGAGAGCCCCAAAGGTAAAAAAGAGAGAGAAAGAGTATAGGAGCCCGTGACACAGTTTCCGCGCTCCAACGTCGCAATCCCCCTATACTCGACTCGCGTCTCGAAACAGCAACAGCAGCAGCTAGGCCTCTCCTCCCCCTCCCATATGCTTTTCATCCTTCTCCATACCTATATATCGAGCGTTTTATCAGAGCTATATAAATATACTGCCTATACTACACATATATACGTGCACACTTTGCATGGTTGCAAGGAATGCGATGCGCGTTCGGTATATATACTTACACCAATGCCGAGCTCTCTTTTCAGTGAGCTGCTAAACCGCTTTTACACGTATACAAAGGAGTGGGGGAGCCAGACAAGATGGAGATTGATCCAGCAACCATTGCCACCACGGACGTACGTTGCATATGCCTTTCTTTCGTATATTACATCGATATTACATGTACGAGGGAAGGAGGAAGTTTACGATGTACATGATTGTGTTATGCGCTGATGATGTGAGGACAATAACGATGATGGTCTGACAGGAACATTATATCGGGGGTAATCGATTGTCGCCTCCTATCTTTCTCTCCTTATCTTCGTATGATGTAGATTTTATACAAAGCTAGAGGATCAAGGACGTATATTACCGAGTATTACGTCGCATACTTGGGTTTTATCATGAATGAATTGACCACGGTAATGATAACGGCTCTTGCGATTATTGTACGCGAGCGGTACGTATAAGTGATGGGATGGGTCCTTGGGGTATGATAATCTTGAACACAAACTGACCAAGTGCATGTAGTCTTTTTGAACGAAATATGAGTGAAGAATATCTTTGATGTTCGCAGATGATTTTAATTTTTCCACTGCGAAGCTTGAAATTTGTCTTAATAATTCAAAATTGTGGTCTACTGGATACCTGGCCATTTCGAGTAAAAGCCTATGTATTTGATTCAAGGATGATTTTACTATAGTCATAAATATGATTCAGAATATTAATACAATACTTACATTAAAATAGAAATTTCCTGTAATCGTTGAATCTGTCGATACACATAGGGGTAAAGACTAATTTGTTACAACAATTTGATTCAAATCATAATGTATAGGAGTTCAACTGTAAGTAACGCATACTGGTCCACACTCTTACGATCGAGAACCTATTCCTTGTAAGTTCTAATTTTCGTAATAACTAAGTATACGGTACGCAAAATATAAAGATCATATTCATTGGAACAGAGGGATATAAATATATGCTTGCAAATTCAGTAATTACTTGGGACATTTCCTACAATCAATATAAAATTTTTATCGTTTATTTTGTAACCACTTCTTGTTAAACAATAATGTAAATCACTATTTTTTTTTTTTTATCGAAAATCATGCAGAAAGTTGAATTTCAAATGAGAATATGTTACGTGTTGTCATAAAAAAAAACTCGAGAAAAAACAAATTGTCATGTTCTTTCATCCTATGTATGGACTGGACTAGTTTTTTCTTTAAAAATAAAATTTGAATACCCCTCCTCGTTTGGTAACAAATGATGAAAACAAATCAAATCACGTGTCAAAGAGCCACAGACAGAGAGACACACACACACGCATACAACTTGTCCATTTATTGTCATTGGGCTTAGGTCGTATGTGTAATATTACGTAACATCGCATCACATGGGTGTAAATAATGCAATTTTTCGCACCGCGTTCCTTCATTATCCGGACCCCAACACGGCCGAGGCCGAGCGCGCGACGAGCGGGGAAATCGATCCATCGAGCGCGAAAGTCTTCCTTGGCGCGCGCACGTCCCTCGTCGAAGATTAACCTTGCGCGTTCTATTTTGATTGCCGCAGCTGCGCGGATAACAGGGTTACGAACAGCTTTCTCTCTCTCTCTCTTTTTCTCTATTAAATTAATTATGTATACTGTTTCGCGTCGACGACGCGTCAGGTTCTCCTCTTTTTTAGCTCCGGAGGAAGAATGATAATACTTATTATGTCAACAGATGAATCGATCAGTTTTAATCCAAATCACTTACCATTGGGAGAAAAAAGAAAAAAATTATGAAAATTGCAGAGAAATTCCAGCACAAATTGCCATTCTGCACAATAAATCGGATGCAAGTTGTCGAAAAAAGAAAAAATCGTTATTTTTAACAGTGATAATTATTGTTTTAACAATTAAAATTACGATTCGAAAAGTAAAAATTGTGGTAAGAACAGTAAACCTTAAGAGGATCATAATTTTTACTATTCAAACAATAATTTTAACTGTTAAAACAATAATTATTGCTATTAAAAATAACAATTTTTTCCTTTTTCGATAACTTGCATCCATATTTTTATTTACCGTGCACAATGGTAATTTTTCCTAGAGTTTTTCTATAATTTTTATTATTATTTTTCTTTTTTCAGTCTACAATCAAACTAAGCGAATTCCTTCCTCTTTGTTTTTTATTCATGGATTATTGTTGGAGAAATAAAATATTACAAGAATATGTTATTTCAATAACAAATAATAAAGAGAAAATGTGTAAATACACATATTGTTTGATGGTTTACGATTTAAAAATGTAAGCAATGATGAAATTTTCGACCACTTACACACATAGTAGTCAATCTCGCAATTTTATATACAGAGTCGATAGCATGATACATATACATATGTTAGCGTAAATTAGCATTCGAGTGCCTGGTTATTAATTTTTTTTCATGCAGATGGCAGATACTTTTTCTCAATACTTACTACACATCACCAAGCCAAGGTATTAATCAATCATAATTTTACCGAAAAAACCAGATTGAAAACGTGACCTACGATTATTAGTTTATTGTTGTGCTACTGTAAATGCCCCAAATATATATACTTAAAAAAGCGAAATAAAGGGCAAGGTACAATGTAATTATGTTCAATGAACTGCTTCCCACGTCTCGTTCCTGCATCGGACCTACGACAAATACCCCAAAGCTACAGAGCAAAACAAAACATTACCTGCACGCGTCACGTATAGCACCAAAGAAAAGTACTTAAGACGACGGAGGAAAAAAACTCTTTAGCTCTCGCGCAACGTTGCTGCTGTCGCGCACCACACGTTTCAATAATCTCGTGCGCGAGTTTTCTCCCTTCCTCTCTGTAAGTATGCGGGCTATCCGGCTATAGAGCATCATCATCGCATCGTCCTCTCCTTTTTTCTTCCTCCTTTCCACTACGCAAAGCCACACTGGGTCAACAACCGCTTATATATACTTACTTGCCCGCTCGCGCGCACTGTATACTCCGTCCCTTCTCTCCTACGCCACGCTCACTTGCAAGGAGTAGACGAACAAGTCAAGGAGCACTGTTGCTTCCACTCGTATGCGCTGCTGTTGTTGCGTTCTTCCCCCCTTTTTTACATACTCGTGCAATATACTTATGGTACGTATAAGAGCGCATCGGCAGCGAGGAAACTGCCTATGATCGAAAAACAACAATGTATACCCATCTGCTATTTATTGGGTGTCTCTTTTGAAATTGCTCAATCTTTATATTTATGGCGTTGATTGGGGAAAAAAATGGAGGAAACGGAATTGAAAATGACACTGGGAAAATTTTCAGCAAAGTCGCCTACAGGTAGCAGCGCCTCGGCTAAGAAGAGCGAGGCACTTCCGGAAACGAAGACCACTTTGGAATAAATTGACGCACCGCGCAGTATAGCTCATACGGTATTCAGCAGCTGAGCTAGAATGTTGATGAGTGTAAATGAGAAAAAAAAGAAAATAGAAGCGCGCCCATGATCGCTTCGACAACTCGACAAAACGGGATGAAGAGGAGAAGGGAGTGAGGGATGAGTACAACACATTATACTGTACGGAAAAGAAGGGGGTCTCTGCAATACAACCTCTCTGTCTCTCTTTTTTCCCCTCACCCACAGAGAGAGAGAGAGAGCATCCTTCGAGAGGAGAAAAAAAAGTCCTCGTCACAACCTTTACACATATAAAAATTTTTTTCTTTTTTTTCTAAATCCTATGACATTGGAAAGCACGCCTGCGACAATGTATTCCGTTCGTATGTATATATACTATACTCGATGTAATACAGACGTGACATTTTTTTCCGTACTCGCGAGAGGGCAACTTCAATCTTCAATGCCAAGCCGTGTCTCTATATTGTAGAGAAAAGAAATATGCAAGCGAGGGCGCACATCCATATGATGCGATTTTTTTTTTTTTTTTTTCCTCTATTGGTTGCTTTGAAAACACTCGTTTAGATCTTTGGATGGATTAGTAAGTGTCATCGAGTCTGACTTGAATCCATGGACGAAATATTTTAGAAAACATGTAGAGCTTGGGTGAAACAAAAAAAACAAAAAAAAAAACAAAAAAAACAAAAAAACAATACGGAGAAGTGAGTAATTTTTTTTTGGACGAATAGCATTGATACAGTGACTTCGATGAGATAAGGCGAATAACTTTTTCTGCTTTGAGGAACTGTATAATTATAAATTGCTCGATAAATTGTGCGGTCGAGTTAGGAAACAAATATCACTTCGCGGCCAGGCCTTTTTTTTGTATCACTACTGAAAGAATCGCGTGCTGTTTTCCTGTTTACATAAATCAGGCAAGAAGAGCTGGTTGACTCGATTTTTTTTTTTTTTTTTTTTTTGCCAGGTATACATCATTCATGGCACAAAAATCGAAAGTAAGTTATCGCGAAGAGACATGGAAGGGATACGGAGACAAAAAAAGGTTCAACAACTTTATCGAGTGAAATCGTTGTTATGGCAAAAAATTGTTATTTTAGTACTCTGAGAAATTTTACAGACGCAGTCTTGCTGTGCATTGTTTTCATCGATTTAGGTAAAAAAAGGCATCAGATAGGTGCGTCTTTCTTTCGAAGGTTTTTCGTGCAATTGCCTAAATTCATAAATTTATCCAAAAAATTTAATCCGATTCCAATCCGCAAGAAAAATTCAACGAGAAAAGTAGTTGTTACTTCTAGAAAACCTTACCGCACGTCCGATGTACGAGAAAAAGCCTCGAAAAACCAGTTTCTCTGATACAGCAGCCACTCTCCACCACTACTTTGCAACCGCGAATGGAAAAAAGGCCGCCGCCTCTGTTCTCGTACATACGGAGAGACTGAAAAATTTCGTACGAAAAGAAAAGAGACAGTAACCACGATGAGAGAGAGGAAAAAAAAAATTCAGAAAGTGAAAAAGGGATATATATAGAGTCGATGCGCGCTTTGCTCCGACGACACCGACGCGTGTCTGCAGAACGAGATGGACTCGTGGACGTAAACGCAACATCAATAGCGCGTGGTCTCTTTCCTTCCTCCTTTTTTTTTTTTTTAACTTGCAAACGAGATACGCTGCGAACGTGCATATACACACTACGCGTCTCTCCCTTTTTTCCCCCCCGTAGTACACACACACACACAGGTATACCACTGCCGTACCAAACTCCTACCTTTTTCCCGTCTCTCTCTCTCTCTCTTTTTTTTTTTTTTTTTTTTTTTTCACATACCATGTGTCTTTTTCGAGAGAGCGACGCACAGAGGCTTTCAGGTCGAGCGAATTTTTCACTCGGCAACTTTTTCCCGTCCGGGGTCTTCGCGTGGCGGGAGAGAAAATTTTTTTCCAAGGTTTTTTCTCCACGCGCGTACGTACATAATAAGATAATAAAAGGTCGGGCTGATGCGCACCGTTTTGGTTTCGCGCTCCATCATCGCAGTGACACTAGTTAAGCTACTTTTTTCGTTTGCGAAAACACATGGTTATTACTATTTTTTTTTTTTTGCTCGCAGCGATTGAAATTCAACGCCCTTGTTTTTCCACGCACCGGCGCGTACGTTTAGGAAATATGAAAACGACGGCGCTTGATTTCGCGCCTTTGTTTTATAAATTACGTTTTTCAGAGCCAGTGATTTGTTAAAAAAAAAAAGTTTGCCTTTATTGCTACCGTGTAGTTGCCCACGCTTGCAATCTCTTGAGCTCGCGAAAAAAAGGCACAAAAAAACTCGAATTTTGTTGATCCTCTCGTCCTTTATCTAAAAAAAGATAAAAAAGAAAAAAAAAAAAACGGGACAGTCGCTCCGCCGCCGTGCATCGTAAAGTTTGCGCGCGTGTTCGTTAGTTTGTAAATTTTACGGGTGTGCGAGCATCGTGTTTTTTTTCTCAGGTACTATACGAGGGCAGCTGTGTTGATTTTCCAAATATGTGCGACGTGACAAACGGTAGCTTTGAATTTTTGTTTCGGAGAGAAGTTGTAATTTAATTTTTAAGTGGCTGTAGTTGAGTACAAATTAAGTACATAGACGGTTTTTCAGTGATCGGATAAAAAGAAATACAGAAGCATGGGAATATCGTGTCATTTTGCTAACGAGCCGTATGAAAAAAAAAAAAAAAAAATCGCATGAACAACTACTTTACAGTGGTTAGACGACGAACATAAGCTTTTATCTTTAATTATAGCTTTAAAACATCCTTATTTTTGTTTGTATTCTGACAGCACTACATTAATTCCCCATAATAACATGTATTATAACGTTATAAAGCACTAAACTTGTCTTTACTGAAGAAACGAAGCCTGCTGACTTCGGACTCATACATATTTTTATGTAGGGCTGTCGCTTGAAAAGTGTGTGTATACATTTTGGTGGGAAAAAAAAGATGTATTTTCAGGTATGCTTGCTATTTGAATGATGGTTATGGTCAACCGAAAGCGAAGAGCTGCCCAAGTCCTCACAAAAAGGCCGATTTTTTTTCGAGATTTCTTGAATCATTTTGAAATATTACAAAGACTAAGTCTTTATATGTGACTTCAAATGTCTTTTGCAGTATTTTTTCATTCAAAATGAAAGTTCGAGTATGAGCAAAGGAAACAATTCCGTTTAAAATTCCAATTTTTTTTTCTACATGAGATTCACGTGTTAAAAATCGATAATACAGTAATCTTGGGTTTTTTTGCCTCTATACACACTTATCTTGTACATGAATTTTTTTTTTATCTCGTAGAATCACTATGAGCCTCGAAACTCACACAATCTTGAACAAAAAAAAAATTAAAATCAAAGAAAAACTGAGCGTAAAAAAAAACACCCAGCAGTGTTGTGGCACACGCGACAAAAAAGAGCACGGACGACGAGAATGAACAAGATATCTCGCAAATTTCGCAAAAAAAAATCCTTAAAACATCTTTCTCGCATCAGTCGTAGCACAGAATTTTCTCTCATTTGTATATACATCCTCTCACACGCTGCAAATTTATAAAATTCATCACTCGCATCCCGCCACACATTAATTTCTAACGCCGAAAACGAATGGGAATAAAAAATAAAAATACAAAATAGAAGCATGGAAATGTAGGTCAGATATAAGCACGATTACTTTCATAAATTCCTAGACGGCGTGTGCATACAGATCCGCAGATACAATGTTATGTATACGAAACGAAGCGAGAGAAGAAAGGACGGAAAAGGAGCGACCGGCCCCTCTTAGTGTGCCAACCAATGTTTATATCTATACATTACACAAGGTTAAAGGCAGCAGCCCACGTACATCGAGAATAACGTAAAATCGTTGAACATATTTTTTTGTTATTTTCCAACATGTGCTACAATGAACTTGATGCACCTATACATTTAATTCCGGGAGAATTTTACTTTGCAACCATAGACACACTTCCGATGATATCGTTATGTTGTGATTTTTTTTTTTTAATTTACAGACGTATTGATTAAAAAATAATCACACTGATATCATACCCTCATCGGCTGCATATATATACTACTTACGATGCTCGTTTCTTTTTTTTTTCACGCTCCATTCCCGATACGGTAAGACATGTATTGTGTGTGCACATAAGCTGTTGCTGCAACGATTTGCAGTGTGGCGGGTAAGTATACATCTGATGTAAGGCTCTAGAATTGCGGAATTGCATAAGAGACCGTACACGTGTATATGTAACGTAGTTCTACTCTCGGTTCTACTTGGCTATGCTTTTTTTTTTTTTTTTTTTTCAACCATCAACTAAGCGGGAATCGAACTGATTGTTGCATTACAGGCGTTTGAGTTTTGAAAAACCATTTCGTCAAAATGAGCTTATCGAAAATGTTTTTTTCGTTTTTTTGGTTGGTTGGGTTCAAAAGCTATATAGTGATAGCGTATACACACCGGAACGCATCGGAATAGATAAGTCATCACTGGGAGCGCGACGTGAGTACATGTTTAAGGGAATGATCTCACGTGCAGTAAGTGTAGACACTTTGTACATTTATAAAAAAAAGGGGGGTGAGGAGGAGATTTCCTCGATACATGTGCGTCTTTGCGGTTGTTACATATCGAGACATGCCAAAAAGATCAAGAGATGCCCTCGTATATATATGTATGTCTGTTAAGCTATATAGTCTTTTGTCACTTGGCGGGGTTATAAATAATTCGTGGACGAGAGCAGGTGAGCGATTATTTTTTGGCCTCACTTTTGGCACCTAATAATCCTCCGAAACATCAACATTGTACAAGCGAGCAAGAACATATTATATTATTATTCCCCTGTACCCAAAGATTTTTAGTAAAACGACTGCGCATTACCATGGGAGTAGCAATCATTTCCCTCGATCTTTTGCACCCCCATGACGTCACTTCACTGAAAAAAATCAGGCTGTACATGGAATAGGTACGCGCCGAGGGGAAAAAAAGAGACATCAATTGGACTCTCAAAAAAAAGAGAGAAAACAATGCGCGCGTGTCTGCGGCCGGCAAGAGAGAGAGAGAGAGAGGATGAAACATCGTGGTGGGAGTATTGTAAAGCATTGACCTATACAGCTCCGTATTATAACAACGTCTCTTGAAAAAACTGAGACACCCCAACGGTGGAGTAAAAGATTCAATTTTCTTAAGACAAGCAAGTGCATTAAATTTTTCTGAGCGAAAAATATCCCTGCAAAGGACAGATCTGGACGTTTTGTCCTATACGCTCTGAAGATGTATACACCGAAAGAAATAGTCGATTGAAGATTGTAGATCACTACCGAAGAAAAATCGGATGATTCGATAAGCCGAAAAAAAATCGGACGTTCGAAAACGCTAGTTGTTGCGTGCAACGTGCAGCACCAACCACGCCTGACTGAGAATCGCGATCGAGTGTAGGATTTTATTAATAAACTCTGCCCGCACTGCTATGCTTCTGCTAAACTATATAAATATATGCATCATCATCTACCGCAGAAGGAGGAATTTTCGGAGCATTCGATCTGCCTTACGATGTGCGCTCTTCCATCATCGCCAGACGTAATTACTAATTAGACGTTTTTTATTTGGTAGGTATTTACTTTCCCTCCCTTTCTACAGTTGATTTTCTGCAAAACGTTATTTTTGGTCATACACGAGAAACGTATTTATCGAGCATTGCAATTCATTTAAAAGCAGACCAAAATTTTGCGATTCACCGCGAGTTGACACAAAAACACGAGGTTTGTTGTTGTGCAAACACGCGTGCCAACGTCGACTGCTCGTTTTCAACAATATTCCTCCGTTACAACCGTCACGGTGGCATAACGGCGAAGTTGTAGAAGTGTCGTCCATCATAGCGAAGTTAAGCAGCATTCGGGCGCTGTTTCGTTGTTGATTTCGAGGATCGATTGATGGTTTCTTTATCGCTTTGACAATGTGAACGGGAGGTAATATGCAGGAGTCAGTCCTAGTGTGTTTATACGTAGACATTCGGTTGGATGTTTAGATGTTCTGATATCACTGACTACCCCCCCCCCAGCCCTTTCCCAAGTATCAAGCGCCGCAAAAAAGGTCGCAGTTCCCGATGTTTGAAAAAAAAAAAAAAAAAATTGCTCCAAAATAATAAGTACAAGTGCAACTCACGTGGGTGGAGGTGAAAAACAATTTCGCACAAAGCTGCGCCTAAAAAGCGAGGAGAAATAAAAAAAAAACGTGTACCAGCAAAATCAATCGTACGCATAAGTGCGGCACTGGAAATAGAGGCCCCTCTCTCGAGGCCAACACAATACGCAAGAGCATATTATACACACTGAAATTGTTTCACGCTGTGCATATCCATACAAATGTGCACTGCACACAAAATAAATATAGGTACACAGTAAAAATAAAAAAAAAAAATTTTACTACCAACGTGAGAAATAATGCATTATTTTCAGATATAAATATATCAGATGTCGCATTATATCCATTGTAGTAAAATTACAAAAAAAAAATATTTACTGTGTAGTGCGAATCAGTGTGACGTTTGCAAAAGCAAATTAACCCACCTATGAAAATGTGGCAACAACATCATGCAGCCACGGAGAAGAATAAGAAAGCGAGAAGAGAAGAGAGAGAGAGAGAGAGGGAGATAACGCGCTTCTGTGCAACTCTTTTAAACATTCGCATGTGAGAGCTCTCCCGCACACAAATGTTGGGTGCTGCTGCAGCTCTCTGCTACTTCACTTGCCCGCAACATAGTAAACAGTAAATACAAGCGTCTATATGTGCGTTTCGTGTGTGCGTGTGTGTGTACATTTGCGTTTGCTTTTATTGCAAGATGTGTGCATTGCAAAAAACATGATGGCCGCTTGCGATTTGGTTATTGCCCCTCCCTCTCACTATGAGTTATCATCGCTATCAGCCGATGTCTTGCGTTGACTCCAAAATGAAAAGTGCAGGGAAATGATCGTCAGAGGAATTTTCGTTTCAAGTTTCGAGTGATCCGAGAGAGATGATATAGCTTTGAGAGCCCCTTGCGCCCATCGAGCGCGACCAACGAAACACGTACATATATATATATACATATACACATGAATTATGGCGAGAGAGGGAGGGAGAAAAGACGTGGGAAGGGAGAACAAAAGAGGGGAGAAAAAGCAGATGTGTGCGTGTGTATGTATGGAGCAAAGGAAAAAAAGGACGGAGCGAGAAACATGGCGGCTCGCTCGAGTTGTTTTCGCGCTTTTCGCGGCGCAAACCTGGCTGGTTTGTCAGCCAGTGAATTGAGAAATTAAAAAATAATATGTACATAGAGAAAAATGATAAAACAACAGGAGATGCAAAAGAGTACGAAGAGGAAGAGACGCTCGATCTACTCACCAGGGCAAAGAAGTTGGTGTGGCAGTCCTCCAAGCTGGCGCCGTTGGTCTGATGCGAGGGGTGCATCATGGCTTCTCCTCCATCCTCTCGTCGGCACTGCAAATTCCTCCTCTCTTATATTGTATCTCGGTCGATGTTAATGCCCGTCAGCGGTGTGCCTCTTCTCGTTTTCTTTATTTTGTTTATTTACTCAATTTTTTTTCTTCTTTTTTTTGTTTCTTTTCGTCAACAAAAAATTGTTATCTACACCCACACCGATCTTCCTCCTCATCTTCTGTCCTCTTGTTGTTTTTCTTCATATTACCTTTGGTGTACACTTTTGTGACTTTCTTAATAATTATACAAACGAAAAGACCGTAATAAGTGGCTCACTACTTTTGTATACAGAACACGACACAGATACACTCGCACACATATGCAGCTTTAGAGGCAGGAGGAGGGGGGGGGCAACTTGTTTGACCCCTTTGAATTTTTTTATCTCTCTCTAGTGCACAGCCTCTTCCTTATTTATTTCACTTATTATTTTTGCTCTTTTTCTCTCTCTCTCTCTGCACAATGCATCATTTTCTTGTAACATGTGTAACATGATTTACATGTCTCGAGTATAACTCACAATATTGACGACGAAGAAAAAATAAACAACGAAGCAACTGAAAGATAAAATGGAGCAGTATGGATCTCGAGGACACTAGTACTGTACTGCACACATGTTCCCGGTTCGTCGTCGCGTTATATCGTTGCACCACATCCACAACAGGGACCTTCTCTTCTTAATTTGGATTAAAAGGATAAACAGCAAACGGATGTATAATATGTACACAGAGACACCCACACACGCACGCACACATACACACACTGCACGCGCGCACGTAACGTTAACGTTATCTCCTCCCTTTTAAATCGTTAATTAAATGTCAGAATACGTAAGTATATACGTATACACGGTATATACAGAGCGTTAAACAATTCGAGGACAGTCAGCAGCCAGACAGACGCGATAGAAAGAGGAGAGACGCGCTGAGCTACTGCTGCACTATACACTGCTGCTGCTGCTGCTGCTGGCTGCGGTGTTTCTCCCCGACGAGGGGGGCTCTCCCACACCACCGCTGGCGGAAAGTAAGGTTAGGTGCTGTCCGTGTGTCGCCCGCATCCAGACGACGATGATGCTGTATACGTCGGTACACCCAAACGGAACTTCATCACGGAAAGCGATGAAGCGTACAGAGTTACACGGTCAATGAGATAACGAGTAACGAGAGAAGAGAAAGCCGGCTCTCCTGGGCGGTGTGTGAACTAATTGTTCCTTTAGGGGAAGTTCAGCCGCAACGCTGACAACGTTATCCGGGTGACGCGACTCGCGCCACTATACGGCGCATTTTTACTCCACTCGATCTCTCTATTTCGGAGCTGCTACAGTTGCGGTATATGTGTACAGTATACACAAACTCTCTACTCTCTCTCTCTCTCTCCGTTCTATACATGCATAGGTATCCTAACACACTTTACGTCTGCCTATAGTGTCCTGAGCTACTTCTCACTGGTGGGACGTCGTCGACGACGAAAATTGATCCGTTTACTTCCGCTCGACGTCGACGACAACTAATTGAACCCGATATATAGAAACAACGACTGTAAAATGGCGGATGCGCACCACCAGGAGGGATCTAGCAGCCGCCGACGTATACTTCACTTTTGCCTTTTCCTGATAATTTATCCTACAGATGGATATACAATATACATATAATATATACGTATACCATCAGCATATATTATGTGCATTGCATACATTTTATGTGTTAAGTTTTGCGTTCTGCTGTGTTGTTGCTGGATCTGGAATTTGCAGGATGCCGTTGTGAATTCCGCTTGCCGCTGAGGCGCTGAGGCCAGACTCGGCCAGAGCAGCGAGGCATAAGTATGAGCTGAGCGTATGAGGTTGAGGTGCCTTTTTTACGTGCTGTTAAGGTGTATTTTCATGGAACTCCTAGCAAACAGCGACGACCCGGGGTCGACTGTAATCTGTATGATTGATAAACATTACGCATTGATTGAGGGAGTGGAGCCTAGCCACTTGACGCTGCTGTCCAAACGCCCCATAAAAACGTACCTTTATCTTACTCTGTAGCTCTTCAGCTTTTCAGCTTCAACCGCTTCAAGATCGAATTTTACTTCAAGCTGATGCCACAAATGGTTATTCAAATTTTGGGTAAAGCAGGGTAAAGTGTTTTAAAAAAAGGCAGTGGCGCCAAAATTTGGATAGAAGCAAGTAGATGTTCGATGAAATAACAAAATTATACCGAGTTCAAGATGATTATTAGAAAATGATTTACGAATGGTACACGTTAACGAGTATTTATTATGATGTAATGGTGTTTAACTCATTACTGAACTCATCGTTTTTTGTGTGAGAGAACTCACTATTTCTTTGAGTTTTTGAACCAACGTTGTTGACGTGACTGCAACACAGAGATATAATACCTATGGACTGCAACCAGTGCAACCGATTTTGACATACTGCGCACCATCTGTTGGATACCAATGAAATTAATTTTTTTATTGCTTTATAGCTTTTTTAGCTTTACCAAAGCACATGGAGAAATCTGAGTTGAACTTTTTTTCGCCTGGACCGTCGATATTGGATACTTAGAGCACGTTTATTAACTAATTTTTATTTATTTATCGTTTTTTAGACCTTTAAAAGATTTTTTTAATTCATGCTCGAGAGCAAGAGATGAAGAGGAGGGATATTAACTGTATTTTGTTACAAAAAGTACGTTTAGATGCCAAAAACAACTATATCGAACAGATGGTTTTTTTTCCGAAATTTTATGACATCAGAGTTGTTATTCTATAAATAATACAGAAAGTGTATAAACCTACACGTATACGTACACTTTTGTAAACTGACAAATAAAATATGTTTTTAGCCAATTTGATGTTTTTGTTAATGATTTTGTCAATCAAGTATGAATAAAGTATTTTCAAAGTACGGGTAGATATTTAACTTTTTGATTGTAAAATTTCGTCAGTGACACATCAGCGTAGGTTTAAAACTCGCGCCAAATACCCAAATACGGATTCCGAATTTCCGAAAATGCTTATCAACAAATATATATTTGATTCATTAGACATTGTATTAGATGAAATCTTACATTTAAACTATTGTATCATCAGATGTTATGTATATGGAAAAAAAGCGTATTAGCCCCTACTCCCACGCAAACATCACAAACACCGGCAACACTAGGTTCGTTCAGGCCCCCCCCCTTGGTTCGGTTCGGTTCTGTTCTGGGACCAAAAAACATAAAAAAACACACGTTTACGAGAGTTGGTTCCAGAACCAAAGGTCCGAAGCGGTCGGTTCTAGAACCAATCTCTCGTGAACGCGTGTTTTTTTATGTTTTTTGGTCCCAGAACCGACCGAACCGAACCGAACCAAGGGTTGGCTTGAACAAACCTACTGTCGAAAAACATGTGACTCCAAAACATATATTATGCTTAAGCAGTAAACAAGTACAAGTTGTGGCATTGTGATTTACTTCTTCTCCGAGGCAATAACATGGCTGCACTAACGAGATATGCTCAACACATCACAAGAAATATGCCACTCTTCACTGATACCACAGTCAGTTTTTTAATTTTATTTTTATTCGTATTTTTGTATCTTCGGCTTTAAATGTCACACTGATGTCAACATAACCTTACTTGTATCTTGTAAACAAAGTTGAATGTGTATTTATTATAAGTAGGATATGTACGATTAACTACAGTGTTATTATTTGTTTTTCATCTGTTCTCAGAACTTGATGGTGGTTCCAGTGCGGTGCATAAACAAATTTTTTAAAAAGCCATGTCAAAAACCAAAGAAAAAACCGACGATTGATTCGATAATGTCGTCAATCGAGGCCAAAGGGTGAGTACTCTTAAAAAAACATGATCAATTTAGTACTTTACTTTTTTTGTGTTGTTTTTATGTAAGTAGTATATATTCGTAAAAATCTAGCACCTTATGTACAATAATTCCTAACTTGCTTATTTATAAATACACTATACTCATAATAATACTCATAATGGTTTTTGATAAGTGAGAAATTTTTGGCAACATTTTGTTTTCGACTTAAACAGAACCACGTTATCTCTCAATAGGGATAGTTTGCAAACATGAAATTGCTTCAGCAAAATATCAAAATATTTTATTGTGATAAAATAATGCTATTCTCAATATTTAAACTTTTTAAGTATGTGCAATCCAGCAGCTCTGCAAAACACGCTTTTCTGGCAGTGCATTAATTATTTGCGTTACGCGAAAACGAGCAGTTTTGTGGGTCAATGCTTTATAAAAGCGACATTGAGATAACTGAAAAGATTATTTTTTCGTTTCGAACTCAAAAGTTGGTCGGTGATTCAATCTCTTTTTTTTTTTTTCTTTTCAAACAAGTGTACAGAAGCCTATAATGACTTTTCCACAATCGTTGCGAGATAGTACGAGTATATATAAACAAAGGAGTTTTTTTTTCAATGGCTGTTATTTTCTCATCATTATGCCATTACCCGACAAAACACATATTCTCAGTGACCCAAACATGGATTCATGTATATGCTTATCACTTCTTACGTAACCAAGTAATGTACACAACTAAAATAATGATTTAATAATGATGATGAATTTTAATGACAATTTGTTTTTGTATGCCTTTATTTATATTTAATAGCTTATTACTTGTTACACTCCAATAATATCCAGTATACAACCAGTGACCCAAACATGGATTCATGTATACGCTTATCACTTCTTACGTAATCAAGTAATGTACACAACTAAAATAATGATTTAATAATGATGATGCATTTTAATGACAATTTGTTTTTGTATGCCTTTATTTATATTTAATAGCTTATTACTTGTTACACTCCAATAATATCCAGTATACAACAAGTAACTAGAAAATAATTCTTGAAAACCAGAAGGAATCGCTGATACTGGACAGCATTTTCCGGACTGTTGTTTGAATACTAAAGCACACGCGTACGAAAAAACGGCGCCAAAGTGATAATTGAAAGTAAAAATACCCGAGATTGTATAAAACTAATTTCATCCTTACCCTCTGCTTTCGTTTATGCGAACAGGTGACGAATTTTTATTTACTCAACTACGATAAAATTTTACTTAAATACTTAGTTTTAATTACCGAATAATCACGTAGAAAAGTTATCGCGAGAACAATCAATGAAATAAAAAAAAAGAGAGAAAAAGGTGAAAAATTCTAAGAATAGCCCACACCTTGAGACATTCGTCTTAACGCCAGAGAGGGCTGAAAGTGGCGAGTAAAAGTATCGGCCAAGGGTGGTGACGTTAACTGGCAAAGTGGAGAAAATAAAAGTTGCGGGTGTAGTTTCCTTTTCGCATAGACAAGGCAGAGCTGGTATACACCCTCGCTCGTGCCTTTTTTTTTAAACACCCGATAATTTATTGTTTTCTTACTGATACGTACATTTTTTTCTTTGCACTACCACAATTAATCGGTTGATTCATTTTTTTGAAACCAAAGCTCATTGTAGTAAAATACTATAGCAGTAATAATAGCGTTTGTTTGGTAGTGTGACAATCGCAATAATATTCTTATTTACTTTTTGAAAAAAAAGCGCCTAAATCAGTTTCTTTGCTTTTGACAATCGTAATATAGACGGAGGGGAGCACCACCATCAGGCGTGTACAGAAAGACGTAGGGATATAGGCACACCGATAACCAGAGCTACCCCCGTATTATATCCTTGCGCCGTTTCTTCCCTCCGCCTGTGTTGTTCGAAACTATCCCCGCCCCTTCTTAACTCCGAACGGAGGCGATATACGTATGCAAATAAGAAAAAAAAAGTTTCCGACGCGTAAACGTTGACGTAGAGGAAGCAGCATAAAAATAGGTACGGCAAAATCGATGATACCAGCTTGTATGCATCGTAGTATTGTACACCGCATAATATGTACCCACGGAACTGAAAAACTGAAATCCCTAAAATCTTATATAATGGCAGGTATCCATAAAAATCAACAAAAGACGCGTTTTTTAAACCATATGGAACCTACTACAATTTTGAATTCTGACGCTGTTCGTAGACCCATGCCATGGAAAGGGAAACAACAGTCAAAAATTATTGTTTCAGAATCGCTTGATTAAATTTCTTTTTTGACTCTTGGTAATTTTTACCGTCTACATGTAAAAGTTACCGTTAAAAATTATCAAAAATACATTGCCATCGATTTATAGTTCTAGAGCAGTAACTTTTGTTTTCTATCCATTCGGTGGGCAAATAAGTGGACTTAAAAGAAAGGTATTTCCGAGGCAACGGAAAAATCTCGGTTTAACTTACGGGGTAGAATTGAGCAGCAAATAAAGGGCTGTTCTTCCGACAAAGCCAGGCGGTGGGATGTATAAGCCAAACAAGGGAAAGCGCGTGTACAGTAAAGAGTAGACACTGAAAAGTGCAAGATGAGTATAGGGTCGAGTTGAATTGCGGAGAAGACAAAAAAAAAAAAAAAAAAAAAAATCATCCAATTGACGTGAAATAATAAACATTTCAATTTTCCAGGTTCTTGCGACCGTATAAACCGTACCAGCCACCTAAAGACGTTGCCGAGCGAGTGGATCGGATTTGCCTCTCGGAAAATGTAAACAGCGACAAAGATACTCGCATCGACGACCTACTCTTGAGATTCAAGTTGTTCACCAAGTGCATTGCTGAATTTGATTACAGCATCCCCAACTCGAGGCTCGTCGAAATTAAAACCATTGGTACGAGACTAAATTATTATTTCGCTTGAGTTTCATATTATATATATAT
>NW_019379487.1:1700145-1718352 GCF_000648655.2 Copidosoma floridanum | reverse complement strand
TAGTATGTAACTCATTCCAATCTTTTGCCAATCTAAAGATAACAATATTCAAGACAGTATTGTTGTATACGAATAAAGTTCAAATTTTATCTAGGATTTTTCGTTTGGATACTCATTTCATCTGTAAATGCATTAAATCCCAAATTTATCTGTTCAGGTGATTTGATACAATTTTACGAAACACCTGTAATCACTACAACGCCACTGGAAGTCTTGCAAAACATTGAACTACCGCCTAATTTATACGTGCGACAAGACTACCTACGCTTCCATCCTGGTAACGATAGCTTTATTATTATTACTGTTATTATTTTTATTATTTTTTTTTTTTTAACAGTATTTTTCCAATCCGTATATATCACTCGAATGATTTTTACGAGCATCCCTTCATCCCATCTTCCATAACTTCAGTCCCTATACTTTCCCAACTAATCTTTACATTTTTTATTAAATCGTGTCTCTTATTTTGTAGATACGGACAAGATGTTCGATGGCAAAACAGCTTTCCCACAAAGCGCGACTCTGGTTATGGGATTGAAGTACAAAGACAAATACGCGGGACATCGACCAGAAAAGCCTTGGCCTATCAAGCCTAAAAGTATAACCGATTAGTCACATTTACGTATTGTTATTTGTTATTATATACGAGTATGAAAATTAATAAAAGTATCGTGAACTTCAATGAAGTTGTTTTAATTACCACAATGGATCAAATGAACATCAAACGTCACGTTAGATGGGTTTTAGAAAGTAATTCCATAGAAATTTTATTCTTAAGGCGAGCTAAAAAATCGGAGTCTTTACCTTGAATTACAGAAAGTTGGTCGACAGAGCAGGATAATTGTGGATCTTCCACAGGTGGTAAAGATGTGTACTTATACTTATTAGAAGATGATCTTCAGTTTGAGGTCTACATAAGCACTCCAACAGATTTACAATACAACAATCTATGTTGTAATACATGTTAATAAAATCGAAGTAATGGGCTTTGAAAAAAAATAAATAAATAAAAAAACGTAAAATCAAAAGTTTTGTTGATTTGCTCAGGTAAATGATTTCAAGCATTCATAAAAATTAACATTATTGAAATAAACGCGAATTAATGATAGCAAATAAAAAATATGTTGATCCTGCCCTACTTTCAAAGTGTTTGGAAGAAGATACTACAAAATAACTTGCAGATTAGGATAAAATTAATCATATAAAGAAGAGAGGAAGGAACTAAGTAGCTGGAAAATGTACGAAACTATTTGAAAATACCAATTCAATTCCGTGTCAAATGTGCTTTATAGATTTATTTATTTTTTAATTATTTTTATACTGTAAATGTGTAAAAAGAGAGAGAAAAAGGTGTTTCGTCCCGAGAGCACGCCAGGACTCATCAGTAAGGCTGATGACGTGCTCCCTGTCTTAGACACAGAAGAGGTGTGGGCTTGGACTGACTCGATCGCGCTTATATGTATAGTAATCGTGCAGGTATTTCGCGATTATCGTTAAGAAGTTCTATCAACTGCTTTACAGTCGATGCAGAAATGGTCATGAATGTCGAGATACATACAATGATGGGGGCAATAGGTACCACTGCTTTGTATGAACAGTTTAGAGGGAGATGAACCGATAGTTTTGAATATTAACGCTATAGCAAGCGGTTATCTATAACGATTATCCTAGGATATGCTACAGAACAATTATTGATCAACACCGGAGTAAAAACATCAATGCGGGATGCCGGAATTGTAGCTAACGTTAGGAGGTTGCCTTAATGCTCTGCAGGAGATGTTTGATGATGCATTGTTGGCCATCATTTCAGGAGGGCTCAAGATTACCTCAGGAATGGACTGAACAGACTCAACGCGGACAAAAAATTTTGTGGCTTATTTATCATGCTGTTTCTTACGAAGAGACTGAATGAGGTTTCCGTATAACTGACACTGGGGGTCCCACAGTAGATGGAGAGCACTTTCTGCCATCATGAGTGATAATAATAATGTACTCTGCTAGTATCAATCCTTACAAATATCAGAACTGCAATCTAACAAACGCATTCCACGCATCCTCTTTCTGTTATACGCAACACGTGGTGGGCGGAGATTGGACACATGGGTATGATCGACGAGCATGTGGTGCAGAACAATCCAGAAGTGTTTGCTATGCCAGAGGTGAGTGTGAGCCTGAATCTTCAATTCTCTGGCATGGAGGATGATGAATGCAGTGAGGCCAGATCTTACTCTGTAAGAGACCTTGTTAACAGGAAGTGATGAGTGACATAACTCCGATTGATATATACTTCGTCAATAGTCTAGAGAGTAGAGATCCAGGAGCAACAATTATTTTACCACAGTGCCAACCGAGCCGTGATCAGAAATATAGGATTCGTATGACCACATCTTATAATAAGATGATGAGAATGATGGGTAATTTCCGTCTCGAGAGGACGCCAGGACACATCTGAAATGCTGACGACGTGCTTCCTGCCTTAGTCACAGAAGATGTGTGGGCATCGATTCGATCGCGCTTATATAGTAATCGTGCAGGTATTTCGCCGCTTGACGGGAGAGAGTTATTAGGGGCTTGGCCACCTAGCGAGTAGAGCCTGAAGCGCGAGAGATGTGAGACGCCACACAGATAGACAAAATTTAAAAGTATTCGAAAATATCGAATGGTTGTGCATAAAATGTCTAAAAAAACGTATAGTAATAATTTTTATTCCTAATTCTTTTATTCAATATGCAAAAGTGAAAATAATTTCAATTACTTATTTGATACTCCAAGATTTGTAATTTCAGTCGGGAAGTAAAAAAATGTTTTGCTTACCAAGCTAAGTATAGTTACTTAAGTATAACATAGTAAAAAAGTATTATTTGATGAAAAATAAAGAGAAGTTAACGGTGTGTCATCAATTTTCGTATGAGGGCAAAAAAATCAGCGTAACAATATATTTTGACACATATACAAGTGTCGGAAACTGTTTGTAATATGTTCTCTGCTCTGCTTGTGTCAAAGTCTGAAAGTTGTCTGCTGTGGTTTCTGCTCCAAACAACAACAATAACAATTATCATCTGATGGGCGTGTATGTATATTACATATATACGCGATTGGTTTGGGATCAGCTCAGAATTAATATAAGAAATGCATCGACAATAATTGCATACATGTACATATGTACTTATAAAATATGTAGCGTTTTGTTGTTTTATATAATTGATATTCGGGCATCTGCTCTTTTGATATTGACATTTTGTATACATGTTTTTGTAACGAAAATCATGCAAACAGTTGTACAGTGCACAAGATAAATCAGACAAGTATATGTACTCACTAACTCACTAGCTGCATTGTAAAGTGTCTACAGATCCAAGGTCAGTAGATGATGAACAAGAATATGAACTCACCAACGAAACTTACGGAGTTCGCTCCATTGAGTCCCGAAGAGGGTCCGCCCGTTGTTGCCTCGATATTTTCCAAGATCTTCAGCTTCGCCAAGAGTGAGGATCTCTTTTTTTCTCTTTTACTTTAAGCGACTGCATATCAGTTTCTCGGTAGTCTAATAAAATGCATTTCATAACAAACTATCAAACATATGTGTGAAATTTTTTTCCATAAGGTTCACCTCCGAGCAACAGTCAGCCAACCTCCCCGAGCAAAGAGGAACCAAGTCCAGTACCAAGTGCTGACACTTGGAAGCAGCCCGAGAGCAATAAAAAATCTCCTATGGATGATAATACCAGTATGATGAGTTATTCTCTCGATGCAAGTGAAGGCCGTAGTCTGCCCAATGTATTAAAGCGTATTAGTAATATTGTAGCTTCAAAAAGTAATGTGAGTATGTATGGTACAGCTCAAAATCATTGAGTGGTATCAAATTAACCGGAATACTATATCTATCTTGTAGAACCTTCAATCTTACAAAGATTCGCAATTGAGGAGTTACTGGATGCCTGACAGTGTAAGCAAGCAGTGCTACGAGTGCGGAGAAAGATTCACGACGTTCAGGAGACGTCACCACTGTAGAGTGTGTGGCCAAATTTTTTGTTCAAAATGTTGTTCCGATGAGATTCCAGGAAAGATTATGGGCTGCACTGGTACATTTGTTCATTCAGTTGTTAAATATTAATTTGAAAATTGAATTTCTCCCAACAATGTTTTAATACAACAGCGTTACCTACTGATTATTAGGTGACTTGAGAGTTTGCACTTACTGCTGCAAAGTCGTTCTATCTTATCTACAATCATCGGACATGAGAAGTGACCTCTCTGCAGACTTGAAAGCTCTGCAAGAAGACCTCGAAGAAAAATACGGCAGCAATTCACCACCGATATCGAGAAAAAACACCAACGAAATAGCTGAGAGCGAAAATAGTGTGCACCGAAAACCAAGTGTCGGTTACATGGAAGAAAAGTACGCGTTCAGACGACCGACGCAGAATTACCTGACAGCTCAAGAGCGCACTTTAGCGTTGCAAAACTCGGCCTCCCTGAGGATGATTTACGAGGAATTGTTCAGATCGAATCAGGCGATTATCTTGCAGACCCATAGAATAAGGTTGAATCGGTATTACAATTGTTTTTTGGGTAACGAGCTTGTCAATTGGATGATTACTCATAACAAGGCTGCTACAAGGTAACGAATATTGTTAAAGTTTAATTCGAAAGACGCGTGAATCGCTGCAACATCTATATTTTTTTTTTCTCTAGAGTTCAAGCAACTGCCATCGGACAAGCTTTGTTTCAAGCCAGCTTCATCGAGCCAGTGTTGCTAGACAATTCTTTCAGTGATTCATCCGCGCTGTTCAAACCAGCAAAACTGTCTAGAGTACAGAACAAAGATTTCCTAGTTGAAAATCAAGCTTCTTGCGACGCTCAAGAGCCCGCATGGGTTAAAACCATTCCTCAGCATGACTCGACCACAGGTAAGCTAAGACAACGCTTGAATCGTCTTATTGTATGCAAATCACAAATATTGTTTGCCCATTAGATTCTGAAAGTGAGAGCAAACAATCGCCCCAATCATCCGGCCGAGTACCATCCTCCAGTTCGAGTTACTATCTAGATTTGAACTTGGAGGCTTCCACTGTCACTTTGAAAAAACCCACATCCGAGGATTTAACATCTTCCGTTGGTGAGGTTTGTAATACGACGGTCGAGCACAAAGAAGTGAATTTTCAATCCCAGGAAAATAATTGCAACGTACCGGATGATCTCCTCAACGACAAGCTATTGGTTCAGGATGTTAAGGAGAAGGAAGGATGGCACCGAGTCTCAAATTTGAAAAACGCTTTTGGGGAGTCAACTGTTTACGACACGTTAACGTAATTATACAAATTTATCCTTTGACGGTAAGACGAAACACATTATATTCGAAAAAATGGATTCTCTACGTTTATTTTAATATCACAGATCTGCATACAAGCAGCACAAAGACTCGCTTCTCAAGCAACTACTCAATAAAGAAGGCTTATCTCAAAATTGGTCGAAAGTCGTGCTCCAAGTGGCTCATCAAATAGTGGACCACGTAAGGCCTGATCTTCATCACGATACCGACGACATGGACATCAGGCAGTACGTTCAGATCAAAAAGTCACCTGGTGGCAGTAAAAACGACTGCGAAATTGTATCTGGTGTTGTGTGCAGTAAAAACGTAGCTCACAAAGGAATGAACGCGATGATAGCGAATCCAAAAATTTTGTTGCTCCGGTGTGGCCTGATGTACCAGAGGGTCGAGAGGAAGTTACTTAGTTTGGAGCCTGTGATGCTACAGGTAATAATATCCAAGTATCATTTTTTTTTGTTTGTACAACCTATACATCACAGATCAACTGATATCGTTCACAGGAAAGTGAGTATTTAGGCCACGCAGTAGCGAGGATCAACGCACTGGGTCCCGACATAGTTCTGGTGCATCGATCAGTCTCCAGATTAGCCCAAGACAAACTCAGAGAGTGTGGCATTACCTTGGTGCTGAACGTCAAGCTGAGCATCCTCGAGAGACTGGCAAGATGTACCGGCGCGAGCATTGTCGACACTATCGATGCTCACATAAACGCCAGGTATCGACTCGGAGTGTGCAAAAAGTTTTACCTAAGGAATTTCCCCAGCGAAAAAAGTAAGTTTTCGTTGATCTCGCTCGTCGTGCTCGTAAATTGTTTTCATAAATATTTATTTTTCCCGTTTCAGCTGGGATAAAAACGCTAATGTACTTCGAAGGCTGTGCAAATCCACATCTCGGCGCTACCATCTTGCTACGCGGTGCTTCTCAAAACGAGCTCCGTAAAGTCAAGAATGTGGCGTCGGTGATGATTTTCGCGGCGTACTCCTGTCGCCTGGAGAAATCGTTCCTGATGGACGAGTTTGCAAAGCCACCCTCGTCAATGGATAACTCTTTTCAAGAGGAGACTTCGCGCAATGGGTCGCCCAGTAAAACCAAAGAATTAACCATCAATGGCCAAAGTACTTGAATATTTCCTTTTCCCGCAAATTTTCAACTCACGAATGATTTAACAAATTTACTGTTTAGGAATCGAAGAGGAGAAGGAGAGTATTTCTGACCAGTTGAAGAAACAGTCGGATGATGACGAAGTCATTAGCTCGAACGACAGTCGAATTTTTGAAAGCCAAGAGCCTAAGCTTAATTACAGTACACCAAGAGGTAGCGTCGATAAGGAAAAAAGCACCGAAATTCCAGGCGAAGATGACGATTTCGATCAGGTCTCTACCTTGCTTATGAACACCGCGAGTTCTTACGACACTTTGAAACTATTTAAAAGCAAGTCCAAGTCTTCTCTGGAGGAATCGAAAGGCGTTGATAAAGTAAGCTCGTGTCGTTGATCAAGTCTTGAAAGAAAAATTGAAAAAAAAAAAAAAAAAAAATTCACAGGTAACTCTTTCTACGAACGCTGAAGCAAGCGAAGTCGCTGAAGAGCACGACACCTCATTCGACCTGTTCAGAAACTCGGCGTCAGATCCAAGTAGCGAAGATCGCGCCGAGAAATTAAAGTCTACCAGCAGTTTCAGCAAAGAAATACCGGAGCAAGAAAAACGCTCTGTTCACGGCGAATCGGTGAGCGACAAGAGCGACCCGTTACACCAGTACCTAAACGAGGACGAGGACGAAGTGTTCGACGAACTAAGTCCGAGCGGGCAATGTCTGAGTGTTGCCGATCTTCCCTTATTGAACAAATTCAAAAAAGCCCTTGAAGGCACGATACTGAGCGTCTCGCCGTACTTGAAATTCTCGATTCCCTACCTGGAAACTGAACCCGGCAGAAACTGCGTACTGAGAAGCTTCTTTCCCAAAGAGCTGTATTACTCCGCATTGATGTCCACCACGTTGGAAGGTACGGACAAGTGTGTCGCTTTCACTCTCTTGATTTCTAAGAATCTCTTTTTTTTCCCTTTAGGAACGAAATCGAGCAACAGCAATGCCACGGGAGAATTGTCGCAGTACGAAAACTCGCAGAAAAAGATCAAATTCAAACCAGCTCACGAATTCATCGAGGCAAAATTGACGAGCAGTGCGGACAGTCGCGAAGTACAATCGTTGGTTGCTCTCTATCGCGCTGACGGTTGTCGCCTCGATCACGAGATCAAAGCACCAGCGTCGAGCGATAAACGCCAGTTCTCTGACCAAAGTGAATCAGTGGAGCAGCCCCAGCAGTGGCCTGATTGCCTCGATCCGGCCAACCACCAGAGATTGTCGGTGCTGTTTTGCAGTTTTTTGTGCAGCACCACAACGTAATGTCTCATAGTTTTTAAAATATTTGGCTCGAACCGTGGGTACAACAGTTTAATATATTTATCATCCAAACAGTAACAGCGCACCAGCCTTCTGCGTGAACCCATGGGTAGTGAACATGGACTTGTACGGTCGCAACGATATAGCACTCGGTCGTTTCCTGGAGCGCTACTGTCTGACCACGGAGTACAAGTGCCCGGCTCAAGATTGCAAGGCCCTGGTTGACCAGCACGTACGTCGCTTCGTTCACGACGGTGGTTGCGTACACATCAGCCTCTGCCAAATGAGCGACAACCCGTTCGCCAACCCCGGTTTGTACTTAATCAAAGTTTAATCCAGATTTCCGGAAAAACCGGAGTAAGTAGTACCATTTTTTTTATTACCTTATCAACAGGTCAGGAAAACTCACAGCAGATATTCATGTGGAGCAAGTGCAGAAAGTGCAAAAGCGTCTCGCCCGTCGTTCCGATCTCCGACGATACCTGGTCCTTGTCCTTTGCCAAGTATCTCGAGCTTCGTTTTCACGGTGGGGTGTACACCCGTCGCGGCACCGACACCTGCCAGCATTCCCTTCACTACGATCAGCACCAGTACTTTTGCAAACGCAACATGCTCGCTGTCATGAGCTACAGCAGGATATCGCAGTGGGAGATATCACTGCCTCCGCCGCTCATTGAGATCATCTACGACTCGAGGTTTTACGCCAACGTCGTGGACGACATCAAGAGTCTGGCTCTGAAAGGAGACGAGGTGTTTTCGAGTGTTAAGGAGAAGCTCAGCTGCCTGCAAGTGGACGAGGGCTTGACGAGCGCCATGAAGGTTCAGCTTGTCAAGGACCAGCAGTACTTCAAGACCAAAATGGAGGAACTGCAGCTCAAGTTGACCTCGCCTACTTTGGAGAATAAGAGAGCGCAGGGTACAAAACGCTTTTTCCGTTTTATTATTACCATGGAGCAGAATCGAAACGAGAATCTATCGTCTTTCAGGGAAACACTCGGAGAAACACGTGCAAACTTTGATGTACCGAATCGAGGATAACATCGTTATTATACAGCGTTTGATATCCGAGACAGTGTTCAATTGGAATGCAAAACTGGCGGAAGCGATGGCCAAGAAGAAGGATGAAAAGCAGAGCCGCAACAAATTGATCGACCGATCTATTCTCACAACAGTAGCGACAACAACGACGAGCTCCGTGACAACAACTACGACAACAATAGTCGGTATTCCCTTAGAGGCCGACGATTACATCACCGAAGACACAGCCTCGGAGTCACAGCTCGAGGACCTGAGCCCGGTATCAGCAGATTACAATGCCGTTGAAGCGATTGCGGCTCTGCAGGCTGCCGAGAGCCAGGCAGAATTTGTCGAAAACTCAGACACGGAACAACCAGAGCCTTTGCAAGCCAATCTCGAGGATACAGCGATCGTTCAAGGTATATGTTTTACTTGTACTAGGATAAACGTTTGGGCTATAAAGCTCTTTGTTTGTTTCAAGGTTCACCAAAGGCTCATCAAAGAACGTTCTCCGACGCTACAATTTCATCGACGGCATTAACAACGGAGGATGCACCTGACAAGAAAAAAAAGAAGAAAACGATTCTGTCGCAGTTGCTGACCTCCACTGTCTCCAACAACGTCATTGAAGATCCATTCGATTCCTCGGAACATCACTTGTTGCCACTTGGGTAAGCAAAAGCCATAACTTTTATTTATTTCAATTTTCAATCACTTCTCATTGTGGGTTTGCAGGTCGGTAGTACCCATAGTCGTTTATGAAAGGGAGCCATCGTCGATAATAGCTTACGCCCTCGATTCGCACGATTACAAGCATGCACTACAAGAGCAGTTGCGTACGATGAAGGGCCCAGAGATGAATCCAAGTCCACTCAACAGACGCAAGTTGCAGGATACGAAGGAGAACAACACCGAGGCTAATCAACCTGTTGAACTCAAGAGGCCGTCGGTGTTGTCGTTCTTGCGCGGCAACAGTCCGAATCCAAACACCCTGGTTGGTTGCGTGGTTTGAAAAAAAAAAAACTAGACGCAAATTTTTTTCTTCTCACTTTGAATGTTTTTTTTTTATTTTTGTTTATTTTTTTTAATTTTTTTTTTTTATTTAGTCCAGCCCGGTGGAGCCTGAAAAATCTATTCCTCCAGCGGAAGGATCCATTACCGTAGCATCTGGTAGTTTGGAGACGGAAGACGAAAAGAAAGCCTCGAAGCAGCAGCAGCAGCAAAATTACATCGAAGTGCAGTTCACGGACTCGACCAGCAATTTTTACTGCAGGATATACTTCGCGGCGCAGTTTGCTGCCCTGAGAGAATGCGTTTTACCTTGCGGCGAGGATGGCTACACCAGAAGTCTCAGCCGGAGTATATTGTGGGCGGCTCGTGGTGGCAAGAGCGGTAGTGCGTTTAGTAAAACGCAAGGTATTTTCGACTGGATTTCGGGATATTTTGAAATAAAAACAATACGAATAAAACTTATTTAATTATCGTTTCTCAGACGACAGATTTGTCCTGAAAGAGATGACGCGCGTCGATCTGCAAATTTTCCTCGATTTCGCGCCCAACTATTTCGCTTACATGGAGAAGTGTCAGCAAACCAAGCAGCCAACGCTTTTGGGAAAAATAGTCGGGATTTATCGGGTGTCGTTTAAAAATAATGCGACTGGCAACGCACTGCGAACGAGCGTGCTTGTGATGGAAAATTTGTTCTACAACCGAACCATCACCGGTAAATTCGATCTGAAAGGCTCGGTTAGAAACAGACACGTCAACCCGGACGAAATCGATCACGAGGGCGAGCTTGTTTTGCTGGACGAAAATTTACTGAATAGTAAGTAGACGTGGAGGAAAACTAAACTCTGTCATTATGTTGACTGTTTAATAAGAAATAATGATTCCACTAGTTTTTTGCTGGGAGTAAGTGCTTTGTTTGTTTTCAGTGAGTTGTGACTCTCCGTTGTACGTGAGGCCACACGCCAAAGCCGTTCTGACGAAGGCTATTGAAGAAGACACTAAATTTTTGGCTGACAACTGCGTAATGGACTATTCACTGCTCGTAGGCCTTGAGCCGAATTCGGACGAACTTGTATTAGGCATAATTGGTAAACAAATGTTACTCTTGTTATTTCTTTTTTTTTATTACTTGAAGATTTATTCCGTGAAAAACTTTGCTACAGATTATCTGCGAACCTTCACGTGGGACAAGAGACTTGAAACGTTTGTGAAAAAATCCGGAATTCTCGGTGGTCAGGGAAAATTACCAACCATCGTATCGCCTGTAGAGTATCGCGTTCGTTTCATTGCAGCGATGCACAAGTACTTCCTACCGGTACCGGACAGATGGACGGGTCTCAATCGTGGCGTCATCGCAACTTCGTAGGACGGATCAAAGTCAGTACTATCCATTCATGACAAATTTTGAAAACGAGCCAGACAATTATTTTGAAAATTTGTTCTGTTAGTGAAATTTTTGTTGTTGATTCAATTGACTTGTATGGCTAGTATTGACTTGAACACTCAAAAGCTTCCTATTTTAAGCTGCAGGTCTGTGATTATTAAATTATTTTTTTGTTATCGTTATGTCTGTTACCATTTTTGTTAATAAAATAAACAAGATGATCTTCGTAGACGAATAATATGAAAAGATAACTATAAAGCAATTTTTATGATCAAATAAGTTAGTCAATTTTTAATATCATATTTTATAAACCGTATTACTAACTTACAATTTTTTACTTGTTTAACTATCATATTGTGTCGCATTGGCATATGGATTTATGATAATAAAAGTAATAACCAACACTTGAACTGGAGGCCATTAAAATACACACTTTCTCCACTACTATATTTTTAGATCATAAATAATGAAAAATCCAAAGTATAGTGCGAAAATTGTATTTATACAATTTAATAAATGTGACGTTTCCTTAAAATAATAAAACTTGGGGATGATAAACTTTTGTGCCCAAAAATAAATGTTATTATATAATACCGATATATTACCGATTATTGGAACAACGGTTGGGGTGGGAGTAAGGCAAAACATAAGTTAGACTCGTGTTGAGGCTTAGAAAAACCGCCACCTTATGTAAATTTACATGAGTTATTAGTGCTGTTGGCATAATTCGGATCCCAACATGGACAGTGAAAGTAATGAAAATAATAAAGTGGAAATCCACTTTTGAAGTAATTCAAATTAAACAAAATCTGCTGTCAAAACCATTGTGTCTTGTAGTTAGAAAGTATTAGGGTCTAAAAAAATGAAGCATTGTAGTCTTAAAGACTCAACTTTAATAAGTTAAATATACGTTACAATATACGTTTATTTTTGCACTTAAAATGTACAGAAAAAGTACATAGGTTTAAGTGCCTTTTTTTTGTATACTGTTCCTTCTGAATACTCCATATAAATTTAATTCTGACTTTGTATTTAGTTTAGTCTAAATGACGCAAATAACAGAAATATTTTCAGCAGAGCAAAAGTATCGATTGTTTACTCCATAAAAAATGTATTTACGAACTTTTTGCATGGGGATGGTAAAAAATTTTTTACCAACCTACATTTTAAGATATCTTTGTAAAATATAATTTTTCAATACATTTGAATTTAAACGATGGTAATGTATCATAATACAATTATAATATAATTCTATAAAACAATAAACAAAGTATTACAACAATGTAATTCCAAATTTTTTCAAGTGTCAATGTCGTCTATTGTATTAAAATAATGCTTTTATTACTTTTTTACATAAAAATGTATAATTCATCATTTGTACTTGTTACAACAGTATAGGTCTGTTGTAAATGTAATAATATTCAATGACATCAATGAGTACCAAAGAAATAAAAGACCAACTATGTGATAAGTAGTTATTATTTTATTATTATTATATATATATTTTTATCATAAAATACCTACAAAATTATAGTACAAATACATTTATGGCGAATAAATTTGTCATGTTTTTGTTTTTTAATGGCTCATGTTAGATGATTTGATAATAATAACAAAATTATCATAAACTTTGATATTAACATATTAGAACGAGATTTTTAAAACTTTATATATGTAAACAATTATTAAGAATTTTAGATTAAATTTTAATATTCTTAATAATTTTTAAGTATGTGTGGAAGAACTAAGTTTTATTTTTACATCGCGATAATAATTTTACGCGTATCGATATACTTAACTCTCAGTCGGCAGTATCATATATTTTTTAACTTTAAATTACATTAATTTTTCACTGATTATGAGTATTTCAGGATGTATTCATAAAATTATATGTTGGCAAATAATTTATATCTTTTTTTTTATTAAAGGTTTTTTCTGTTCTAAACTGTAAAAATTTAATAAATCAACATCCTCATAAACATCACTTATTATATATAAGTAACAAAATTTTGAAACATGATTATTATAATAATTTATAAATTTGCTAAACCTCAAGTTACACGTAGAGCTTGATAATGATGAAAATAAAATTCTCTAACATAATGACGTAATTGCTAGCAATTATATGTGAATTAACTGTTAGCTAAAAACAGTTTCTTTATAAAATCGTCCCGCTGCATGTTTATCTACTTATTTCTTATGTAATGTCCATCATCTAAAATTTAATTTTTGTCCTTTTGCCGAAAGTTAACAATTTTTTTTTCTACATCTTCATTAAAAACGTATTATGACTAATGCGAGTAGCATCATCGTAAAATGTTGTGGCAGTACTGAGTATTTTAAAATAGTATTGATTATTATACATCTTATACACCCAACGCCGATCATATTTTTCCGAACGTAATATACTCTCTCCACAAATCCACGGAGTTCACTGAAATCAACTAATTAAAAACACAATAGACGTTGGGAGTAACATCTACTTACTGTCTGTTTATTTTTTTCTTTGAATAAAAATTTTTCAAAATCACCTTTATCCAAATGAATCGAAAAACTAATATTCATCAATCATTACATAATCTACATAATTATACACTACACTCTTTTTCTGGGCAGTTAGTTCGAAAAGCTTTCCCAAAAATTTTTATGAAATTTCAGTACAGGTATACCTACATACTTCCAGACAGTTATATTCATCCATCTACCCTGGATTCCATATTTTTGTTGTTGAAAAGTTCACCCTTTCATAATACATACCTACCAGTATAACATCTTCAGTATTATATTTCTCGAGTTGAAAGCTAATTTTCTCCCGAGCCAACATATTCTCGCCAACAACCATCAAACGACAAAACAATGACTAACCAACTCCACCAAGGCCGTGTACCCCAAAAAGCCTTCAAATGGTACTGGTGCTGCTGTCGTACCACGGCGGCATCCAATTGGACGGAGATCTGTTTCGCGTCATACCGGATAAGGGCGCGCCAACGTTAGTATTATTATTAATGTTGATGTTGTTGGCAGTCCCGTTGCTCGGCCTAGGGGCGTCGTAGCTTCGATCGATCGTTCGATGCCGCACCGGCCCGTCGTCTAGATCCTCCAGGACGACGAAGGCCTGCTGGGCTCGAGAAGACACCGATGGCTCTTTAGCAAAACTCGGCGAGTAGGCTCGTTCGGTTGACTGTGAGGGGGGAAAAAAAATGGCAAAAAATTTGGTGTTTTTTAAATCCTTGGATAATTTTTTGGTCCTGCCGGGCTCTTTTTGATTCGTTTCGAATTTTTTTTTTTTCTTTTTGAGTCCACGTGAGCGACGAATGCATGTGGATTCGAGTTTTTAATTGAAGTTGGAAAAAGGAGCCAAATAGGTCGACTTGATTCGCGAATAACTACTTTTTTATGGAAAAACCCCGTGAGGTTTCGATGAAGCATCTTTTTCAAACGTTTGAAGTAGGTGTAGGCGAACTTTTTTAAATATTTAACTTTGACGTCGGAAAACATAATAACAACAATGAGAAATGAAAATATTATAGGTTCTTGTACAGTGACAGTTATAAGTACTGTCATACAAGGTCATCTACTATTATTGTTATTTCATATGTTTTAGTGCATTTGGGTTCACAAAAATGTTGAAACAACAGACCCCAATGATGGGTACATCTGTGGTACTCTTTGGTTGCCTGGTACCTAAGTAACATTGAAGGAAACCAAGAAAATCTTTACACGTATCATCAAACGAAACAACAAGATAATCCACAGTTAACAAAGTATTCTCGAAAAATGATTGTTCATGATGATGACACACCTATGGTCAAAATTTTTGAAAAAAAAAAAAAAAACAAAAAAAACGTACGAAACCGTGAAGTCTTTGTATTCTCAATGAAACCAACTGGCGTAAATGAGTCTCACCTTTTGGACGATGGGCGAAGGACTGCGGTTGTTGGACGGGTGCACGAGGAGGCTCGGCGAGAGCCTACGACTGCGGCGCCGAGGGAAATTCCGGGCAAGCATCGGCTCTTCGTCTTCGTCGGTTCGGATCGACGGCGGTTGTTGCAATCGAGAATACATGGGGCTGGGCGAACGATTGCGTACGCGAGGCCGCTCGGAGTCTAGGGAGCCTCGTGCCAGCGACGATCGGGAGTTCCTAAGCATCACATGTAGTGTTATATTATTTGAGGCCATTCGGAGTACGTGAAAAGAGTAAAAAAGAAACGCTTACGAAATCGAATAGAAAATATTAAAAGAGTTTAAGTAAATAAATAAGTAGGCCATAAGAACATTGAGCTAAGGGTTTTGTTACTATTATTTAGTATGTGGTGTATATTTATACAGAAGAAAGTATATTAGACACGCAGTTTTTCTTTTTTTCACATAAACAAAAAATCTGATGGAGCACTTTAAATTTACGTATAATGTCATACACCTGTAGTGATGGATTTTATACAGGTATGACGTCCACTCCTGATGGACTTTCATGTATTCTATCTCCGGAAATTTTGGTTTATGTAAAAATAAGATGAGTCCAATATTTTTTTATCATCTGTTTCACGATCCGAATGCAATTTTTTACGCAAGAGTCCTATCAATAAATGCACATAGTTTTATGCATCACGTACATTTGCTAAGAAAAATATATTGTTAGCGATTTATATGCGCAGGTACGATAAAAAATTATGAAATTAATATTTTTTACATTGATTCCGAGTTGGAATGTGCAATGAAAAAAATTGCAAAAATGTTTCCGCCCGGGATCGAACCGGGGACCTTCCGCGTGTTAGGCGGATGTGATAACCACTACACCACGGAAACACGTGCCAGCGTAAAGCTCTATGTGGCATAAGAGGGTTACAATTAGATGTGCCTTTCGCCACACAAAATTGGAGTTTTTAAAAATTAGTTTTACCGAAATAGTGAATTTAATTTCAATCACGATAATTTTTATTTTTTTATTTTTTATATTTTGCAGCCATTTCTGAGAACTGTGCCCAATAAGGCTCTGCAATCTGCAAATCACGATAATTGTAGTGTACTTAGTGAATCGTTTAATCGAAATAGCACGAACTAACAAGTATACCCCATTGATTAATAAAATTCAAATGACAAACAAATTTGATAAAAAAAAATAAGTACCATACACAATACTTTACTTAACCACATTTTACGGAGTTATTTTTATCTTATCTCGTGTTTCTATATCGTTTAGTCTAACCCCGTGATACTTGAAGAAATGAAATTTTAAATAACCCTGTGTATAAAATATTATAATGTTGATGGAAAAAGAAGAAATGGTTAAAAGATGTAACATGTTATTCCCTAAAACACAAAGTAATTAAAAAAGTAAAAACTTTAGCAATAAATGTTTATGAATTGAATGAAATAAAAAATGAAGTTTTTTATTTTACAAATAAAGCAATTAAAAAATCAACAAGTTCATACTCGGAAATTAAAAAATTTAGAAAACATTGATATTCAATACCAGGATATTTTGATATAATATTAATACATGGTAAAACAATTACACGAACTACCATTGCCAAGTATCTATAGAAGTTACGATAGATCATAACTTTAAATGGGATGAGCATGTAAATTCCATGGTAAAAAGAACCAAGTGTTTGATGTGTAAATTTTTTAATACATCTTTTGCACCAAGTACGAGACAATTTTGTCAAATTTACCATGCACTTTTTAAAAAGTGTAGCCTCTTGTGGAATAATAGCATGAAAAAGTGCCTACGCGGCATTAGAATCTTCAAAAAATAGAATTTTCAATATCATTTATAAAATGCACAGATCCGTGAGCTTCAAGCATTAAGGTATTTTCACAAAGAGTTATGTGATGGCTATATACAAAAATAGCCAAAGTAAAACCAGAAGTGAATCTAGCTTCATTTCATTGACTAAGTTGAATATTAAGAAAACGTCCTGCTAAATTAAAAACACCCAACATTTAGAGTGACACAAGAGGTAAAAAAAAAAAAAAAAAAAAATTGTCCGATCGTATAAAACTAAATGGGTAAAATGCATACTTCTTTTTTATTCTTTTCACATAAATTCCCATTATTTTTTATTGTTATTATTTTTTTAACTGCATGTATTTTTTTTTTTTTTTTACTCAAACCACCACCGCGTACAGGTATGCATGTATATACCTTGTTGCGGTATACGTTGCTAAATTATAATAAAAAATGTAAAATGCAATAAATTGAGCCATTTCTTATGATTCATTTTCTTATGATGGTATATGCGTGAGTCGTAGTGGTGGCGAGGGAAACAAATAAATAAAAAAAAAATTACCTTCTGTTGGACGGAGGTGGCTTGCCAACGACGCTCTCCTCGTGCAGTCTAGTGTGCAAGACTTGGAACGCGTCCTGCTGATCACCAGCGTTAACGGAACCAAAGCGATCCCCGTTGTCGTTGTCGATCCAATAATTGTTGTTGTTGTTACCATTGCTATTGTTATTATTGTTGATGATTTTGGTACTTCCATTGGTGGTACGACGACTGGCGCTCAGACTCCGATCGCTACGACGTCGAGACGGTGCTGGTGCCACTTGGATGGGATTGCTGCTGCGGTGGTCGCGAAAAGCCGTCCGATACTCGGGTTCCATGTCAAGGTTACCTTCGAGTCTTCGGGTCAAATTCAAAGGGATATCTTTTGAGAGAAGGGGAGCGTCTCGTTTTCGGTTATCACAGGGAGGGTGGAACCTTGCGAGTTTTTTCTTTTTTTCAAATTAATGTTACAAAGTAGCAACAAACATCCAAAATGTTACGGTATTCGAAGGATTTAGAATTACCACGAAAAAACAATTTTTTTTTTTTTAATTCAAGAAAAATTTTTCCAGACAAAGAAGAGTGAATTTTTCATTACGAGTAAACCTTTATTAATGAGAAAAAATATTATAGTTTGAACTATCGTAGAAATATTTAATTGGATTTACACTAAATTTTAGTTAGCCGATTTCAGTACTTAAAAAGACTCGCAAAGTTCTGAGTTGACAAAAATATTGTGTCTCGTATACATAAATCCTTTCTTTTTTTTTTTTTTTTTTTTTTTATTTTTTTTTTTT
>NW_019379487.1:1686631-1699654 GCF_000648655.2 Copidosoma floridanum | reverse complement strand
GTCAAAAAAAAAAAAAAAAAAAAAAAAAAAAAAATTGTGAGAAAACAATGTACCCCTGTTAAAATCTGCCCTGTCTCTATATAATATGTTTAACATCACACCCGATCCCTTCATCTTCCACCAGCCGAACACAAAAATCTCCCTCACCTCAGATTGGCCGGCGCGCGCAAGGTCTCCGTGCGGGGCACCGGGCCATAATCGACGTACTGCGAGCGTATCTCCGTCAAGGGTTGCTGCCGCGCTGGCTCGCCGAAACGGGATCTGCGGTTATAGTGAAAGCCGAACGGGCTGTTGTTCACCGAGGAGGACGAAGCCGAGGGTCGTCGGGAGGGTAGCCCTCGGGGTGGTGGCTCCCGGGGCCGGTGCTCGACGTACATGGACTTGTACTCGGGGTCCTGGTCGATTTTACTCGTAAAGTGCCGGGGCGACAGGTTCGGCACCTTGCTGCCGTCCGACAGGCCGATCTCGTTGCCCGGCTTGGCTAGTTTTGCTCGCTCGCGCGGGAATTCCTTGGGAAAAAACGTGCACATGGTTTGGTTATTTTTTTTTTTTTTTTTCCTAAGTATTGGCATTGCGATGTTTTTCGGTTCCTACTAGTTTTTACAACCGAATTTGCGGTTCGGAACTACAAACATGCATATTTCTTTCAGTAGTTTTTTTTGTCTTAGCCTATACGGGTGCCAGTAGCTTATTATCAGACCATAATACGTTGTACACTTTTGTTGTAAAATACACGATGAAGCGTACTTGAAACAAAATATCAACATACGTATAGATACCTCGATTTTGCTAGTTGTTTAATACACGTTAAATATTACATTTTATAGAGACCATTCATGTTTAATGGGGGTGATGTTAATTTTAACTTTTAACAGTTGTTCGACTTCGATAGCATTTACAAAAAATAATAACAACATTATTACTGAATTATTTAAAAAAAATATCATAAAAACGTACGCCACACTAGAAAAAAGAAAATTTTTCTCTATTAATGAGTCATTTTTTTTGTGAAGTTCTTAAAATGATTTTTTTTTTTCATTATTGTTCACCCATGAACAACAGAAACTACAGAAACAATATTATAATAGCAATGAATATTTACCACGTAAATATTCATTTCTTCTTCTTTTTCATGCTGTAATCTATTTTCATGTGCATCATTTCTAACGATAGTCTGTTTTTTATTTAAAAAAAACAATTGTTGTTATCATCCTCGTTAAAAGTGTCGGATGATATACATAACTGTAGGTAAGTAGAAACAACAGAACTCGAGAATGTGTTATTATTTTCATGGAAATAGTAATCGCAGGTTCCAACGCATATAGTTTCGAGACAAATGAGCGATTTCATGAGGTATACCTTGTACGCGGCCTTGTACTCCGGTATCTCGAGCTGCGGTCCTTTGAGGTCCTCGAGTTTCGACACCAGCATCCTCATTTCGCTCTCCTTCTTCAGTCGAGCCCTTTCCTCCTCCTCCTCCTCTTGGTCTTCCTCGTCGTTGGCCCGTTTCTTCGGCATCTCCTCCGTTTCCATCTTCTTGCGCTCCTCCTCGGCCTTCATCAGCTCGATTTCCTTGACTCGCGGGTCAGTGAAAAATGTCTTGGACTCCGTTTGATCGTAAAACCCGCCGTCCGGCCGTAGGTTCGGTACCGGCATTTTCCGTTTTGGACGATCTGCGAAAACGGGGTTGAGAAACTTTTTTTTTTTTAGTTTTTGTCAACAAAAAAATGTATCCTGACTTAGGGGATTGAAAATATCCAAAGGTGCTCTACCTTACCGACAAAGTGTTTTTTCTCATTAAATGTTATCAAATGACACAAAACTAGAAGCAACATCCAATAATAATAGCATGTTCGCTTCATTGGACCGTTGCAAAGCCTATGATTTAAAAAAATTAAGTACATGAAAAACAAATTTTTTAGTGTTTTGTTAAAATTTACAAGTCAATTGTATGATTAAAATAATAAAAAAATCTCCAAAATGTCGGTAAAGTAGATTGCATTTCAGAGGCCAGTATATATTTTTTCTCCCCTTGATGCAACGTTTTAAATTAATTGACAATGGCAATTAATACGTTGTACACTAAATAGTTGAATAGCATGCTCGGACAAGGATGCACGAAAATTCATTCACTTGCAAGTGATGTGGTAACATTATATAACAGCGTGCAGCGACGATAAGGCTGATATGATAAATTAAATGCTCGTCAAGACGTTAAAGCAGTCGATGATGAGTGAGTTTCGTTTTTAAAATCGAGAAAAGTGAACTCTTTAAATTTTTTTTTTTTTTTTTTTTTTCTTTTTTCATTACCGTCCAGTTAAGCGAAGTATTCCAAAACCTTAAAGTATCATAAAATCCATTACATTGCGTTTTTAAATAATCAAAATTTCTTCATAAATTACATTGATAGATAATAATGGGTTATACATGTGTACAATAATTAACTACTTCTACAACTTACTGAAATAATTTTTCATAATTATCTGGAATAAGTTAAAAAAAAAAAAAAATCATAACATCTCATCCAAAACGACGTACATAAATAGTATAGGCTCATCAATATTAACACCCAACTTTATACAAAGTAGTAGTTATATATAAAATGGTAGTTCTACTCTACTCTTCGACCCCGAAAAAATAACTTACACGTACGTCCCCGAGTAAATTATCATGACACCCACAGTGAAGACCTTCGATTTTCACCAGTATAGGCGCAAAGTATTGGCTCTTTGTACCCATGAGACTTGGTAACGGATACTTTTTCAACTTTTTAAAATAAAAAATTCTTTTTCATACAAAACGTATACGAATTTAACAAACCCTGGCCATTTCGCGTTTTCCACACGCAAGCCCCTCGAAACAGGATAAAAAGAGAAGAACCACCATAAAAAAAAAAAAAAAAAAAAAAAAAAAAAATAGTGACATGGTTTTACCAAAAAAATCGAATCCCCTGAAGAGATCGGCGTACTCGGGCGTCCAGGATCTATCGTCACCCTCGATCCTCAGCTGGGACGAGCGTTTGAGCAGCTCCGGTCTCCTCGCGCCCACGAACGGCACGTACTGCGCCTTGCACTCGGTCCTGGCCTCGACATCGCCCTCGAGCCTCAAACTCGAGCTCAAGCGCGTCCCACGATCGGGCCGCGGACGCCGGGTCACGGGCCACTCTCTGAACGAGTCGTTATTTTCGGTGCGCCCCTCGAAATCCCCTTCCATTCGCAGTGACGTCCCTCTACGCCGGAGCTCGGAACGGTGGTTACCCGGGTAGGTGACGAACAGCGTCGAGTACTCCGTGCCCGAGTAGAAGTCACCCTCGTACCGCAGAGTCGTGGGACTGCATGTGTATACGTACATCATTACATGTATATATATACATGTTACATGCACTTGAGGCTTTTGTTCCTCGTTATGTAAATGCGTGTATTATAGAATGATTCGAGAGCTGTATGGAAGGGAGTGCACTGACCGTCTTATGGGCGCTTGTCTTTTGTAAACGTCGGAGCCCATTTCGGCGATTTTGTCGAAATCGAGTCTAGTTTGAGATTTTTGGGATGCAAAGTGCGAGGCCCCGTTGTCCTCTTGATCGGCATTTGCTGGCTCGGTTGTCTCGCTGGTCAACGGTGCGTTGTAGGAAGCCCGTGGATCCACTGAAGAATAGTTGTCTACGTTGTCGAGTTGACTCTTTGGTCTCGGCGTAGTTTCCTGGGTGCGGGGGTTTTGATTTTTTATATACATCATAATACACGTGACAAAATTACATAGTGTATGTATACTCCAACCCAAGATATCAGAAATGTATATACATATGTATGTTAATACAATTGGAGCTTATGTAACGTTCGGTTGATTGCCGATCGCACCCGATTCTTTAAAGACTGATAGGGAAAGGAAACTTTTTTGAGAAATCTTTACGTGGAAAATTGTTGATTTAACCGGTCATTATGCGCTGTGAAACCACAAAATTTAGCAACGACGTCTGTATGAACGTCCTTAAGAATATTATTTAATAGGTGCGAAAAATCGAGGAATAACAGTTGAGAAAGAGCATTAGGATTTCTCTTGGTTTTACCCAATAAAAATAAAAAAAATACAAAGAAAATTCAAATACTTGAATTCGAACGGCTTAAAAGTTTAAAAACACGTAACGTACAATATACCAATAGAAGCAAAAAAAAAAAAGAAAAAGAAAAAAAATGACACGGTTATTATTTGGTTTTTGCATTAAATTGACTTGCACAAAATGATAAGAAAACAAATTCTACACTCACCCGACTAGCCCGGAAGACATCATCGGTGCTCGTGGCCCTGAAGGCGAGCCTATACTCGGTAACCCGTCTCCTCACTTTCTCGTCCTCGTCCTCCTTTATTTCCTTTTCCTTCTCGTCCTCTTTCCGTTTCTGCTCTTCCTCCTCCTCCAACTGTGGTGTAATCCCAATGTCCAGTCCATGCTTGGCCCGGGGCACCTCGATCCGCCTGCGCCGGTAGCGCGCCAACTGGTCCACGTCCACGCCCTCGTGAAAGTGACATTTTTCCCTCGCCCAGGCGCCCCCGGCGCCCTGTGCTACCTCACTGTCCGATGATGCTCTGTTGTTGTTGCTGATGCTTCGGTTGTTTGTCGATGCTGTTTCTCGTGTCGCTGTCGTTTGCTGGTTCTGGCGCTCCGACTTGTGCCGTCTACTTGCGGGGTTTTGTCGTTGTCGTGGGTTAACGGGGGTTTTACAGGGGTTACTTTTTATTAATGCGTCACCACTAGCGGACTGGTTTTTGTGTGTTAGTTTTCATAATGGTTAAGGTTGTTTTTCGTTTTTTTATTTTGTATTTATAACTTTTGGGAGTTTTTTTGTTTTTGATTATTATTTTTTTTTTTTTTATACTTTACGTGCCAATTTTTACCATTTTATGCCGATTTTATTTTAGGGGAGTTTGATTATTAATATTACACTTTTAGGAGGTGCAAATAATTATTACAGTTTAATTTACTTGTTGCATCTTTTTTTTTGGCTCAATGACTTGGTTATAAAACATCGTTTCGGTTACGTTTAACGGATAAACAGTTCTCTTTTAACGGCACCCGCTGGAGACACTTGAAAAACCTTCCACAAGAAACGTCATTGTTTTTCGAGGAATTTCCACGAGTTAATTTCGTATTAGACAATATTAGATAAAAATTTATAACAATGGATACAGCTTTGATTTGCGGTAACATAGTTGTATCTTCCCTGTTTTCGCATCGTTACTTCCTGCGCACAGTCCAATACTGCTACGTGTCACAAACGGTACGAAATTTTATTTGTTGATCTCTTTGAAAACTTACCAAGAAAATAAAGGAAAAGCATTGGAAAAACAAACAAACAAACAAAAAAATAATATTAAAAAAACCAAGTTTTTGTCTCTATTCCACTTCACTCCGAATTTTTTCCAGAGAGAAAGTGCATGCCTGCACGAGCGCGAGAGTCAAACTAAGTATCCTGGCTGCTTGCGATGTCACAAGCATATAAACCTCATCCAGTAAAGGAAGGAAGGGAAGAAGGACGGAAACCGAATACGCGTTTGGGTGAGTATAGATATAAACCCAAGGGACATCGATCTCCGACTCGTAAGTTCCAAGTATACAATATTAATATATAGCTGTATGTTTTTATACACGAAAAGATTGACTTTCGTTTTAGCCCCACGAACGAGAAAGAAGTCACGCGCGTTTTACTTACCTATATGATATTTCTGTACTTAAATTCGTACGAATAAAAAGAAGATGAAAATATAGGATAATCGCACTTGTCATGTATAGTTGCGATCCAACGTAATCAACTTAAATTTTCTTAACAACTATTACCTTGTAAGTACGCACTTTTAACTATACGTTGTGATAAATTTCTTATTTATTTATTTATTTTTTTTTTTCATCGATGTCAAATAGCAGGGAAAATATGACTGATGGTTTTTTACAAAACTTTTGCGTGGTAAATATTAATTGTGATAAAAATATGCTAATACACCAAGATCCGTTTGACCAATCGTATACTGTAACGGGGTGAGTTTTTATTTTATAAAAAAACCTCATCCACCCGAACGATGATGCGATGTTAAAATAAATATTTGAAGCATCATTAGAAGAAGAAAAAAATTATGCAGGACATGCGACATTATATACATTTCCTTTTGGCTATAGGAATTCCACTTTCTACCGAGGTGTTACAAAAATGTGTATTATGTATATAATATAAAATACCTATGCATTCGCAATTCATATTATTAGATACGAGAGAAAAAAATGTATCAAAAGTTCAATGGCAAAAAAAGACGATGGAACGTCTAGTCTAGGCGCAATAACGAGCCCGTTGCACGACAACTCTCGTCAATCCTCTGTTCTAAAAAAAAAAAAAAAAAAATGTAGCAACGAATCGCAGAAAAATCACTATGTCCGACCTATCCAAATGTGCATGTACCTAGTATAATATACACACCACAAAAAATGCAGGAATGACATTTCGTAAGGTGAACGGATGTGAATGCGTTATTTCCAGATGATGAATGTTACATTTCTCGATGAAAAAAAAAAAGTTGGACGATCACGAAACCGCGACGTGTCACGTTATAACAGCGGGGCCGCAATTGTCACGGAAGTCAGTTGCCGTGGGTTTGAGAATCTTGTTACTTTTTCATGAAATGGCTTTTGTGGAAGGTATCCGCGTGTTTTCGTAAATATGCATTGTTACATATTTGGGTTCGCCAAGTGTATACTATACTTCCGTTTCAAAAGTATTAATGAGTGATGCGACATTTTCATGAAAATGAAACGAGGCCGTTGATCGTAATGCGATGCTTAATGCGGGTCCGTCGTATTTTGTCTCGTGAAAATAATTTTCGTCGTTTGTTGTAAAAGTTTTTATTTTTTTTTTAATTTTCAGTTATGTGCCCTGTGGATGATAAACGTACGTTTCACCACAAGTTTTTGCGCATTTTTTAAATTTTTATTTATGCAGTTAATTTTGTATTTCGTATAAGCATTGCGATGAATATAGTGTTTTAATAACAATAATTGTAATAACGTAGGGTTTTGAAATAAAAAAAAGTAGTATGAGATTTTTTTCAACAATCCTTAATCATTTCACTGAAATATCACAAGCATCATCAGGTTTACGATGAATTTGTACAAACGGATAAGAAAAATCATTGACGGAGAACGCGTGTGTTCAAATGTTTAATTTTCGATTTAATAAACATTGAAGAAAAGCAAATAAATGCGATGACTCAGTTTTTGCATTCAAGGCACGGTTACTAAATTATTCACCATAAACAAAACTATACTGCCATATTTTATTGAAATGTGTGTTGTTTTTCAATTTTTTCCTGAACTTTTCGTATTTATAAATTTTCCATCGATTGATTGTTTTTTTTTTTTTAATTTTCGAAAATTTACTTTGCGAGGATTTATGTACCAGTTACTACAGGTTTTTGTTGGTAAGCTGTTGTTTGCGCAAAATTAATGTGGTCATCTTATAAAGTGTTCATAACGTGTGCTGCATTGAGGCAAACATTCAAGTTTGACATTTTGGTACATGTATATAAACTAGAAAATTAGGCAACTCGCGTGCCCGTGCACATAAATATGCTAAAACGTGGGCCCCAAAATACATTGTAGGTTTGAAATTTTTTTTCGTATCGTAAATAGACGAATTAGACGTGGAGATCCCAAATCTGTTGGCCGCGTAATCACTCGTCTGACCAGCGGTAGCGTGGCCGAGCGGTCTAAGGCGCTGGTTTAAGGCACCAGTCTCTTCGGAGGCGTGGGTTCGAATCCCACCGCTGCCAAGTTGCTTTTGGTGACGTTTATAGTATTTCGTGTTTTGCTCAATTAAATTGTAACTTAATTGTTGTTCCTGAAAATTTCCCTCAAGTGGAAAACTCGATGACTTATGAACGTCTGCTATTGAAATTCCCTACTGTTAAAAAACGACGTGATCCGCTCAGGTCGACCGAAATCTCGAATAAATGGTTTGATCGCGTGACTTCTTTGGAAAAATTTGTAATCTTCGAGAACTGGAGTCACAAGTCGTTTTTGACATTTTGACATTCTTTGAAACAATAAAGTGATCTCGTACGTCAATGTAGTTTTTTTCACAAGTACATCAATCTTCTTCGTTGTTTAACAACAATAAGCGAAGTATATTTTCCGGTTACGTAAAATACAATCAAACAAATAATCATTAAAAAAGTCGCTTTCAACATGTTTGCCAATCGATTAGTATATTGTATTAGCTACGTTGCTTAACCGCTAATGTTATCGCAATTACACGCGTTTAATTAACAAACATCAACATTGTTTCCTTGGTACAATTATCTTCCGAAAAATTCTTATCGGACGATGCGAAACGTGAAAGAAAATGACGTAGGTAATGCAAATAATTATATAAGCTTCTGAAATTTTTTTCGTCATTAAGAAATAAATCTTCCGTTAGATGAGTTGGAAGATGTTAATTTTTTTACCACAAGTACGTGAGAAATACTTGTATACAGTGCGCTAAGAGAATCGTATGAACGCGTCAGTTGAATGTATAAAAAAAATAATCCTATTTCTAAATTTTAAAAAGATATAATATGTGTGTTGAATACATTCCAAAAATAAATTGTATAAACTTACAAATCAATTTTAAAAAGCCAATTGATTATCCGAAAAAGACTACAATAGTTCTTGGCTCATCCCTAAGTTAGTTCTTTAGAATACAATTAAATTTTCAATAATGTTGAGATAGATTACCATGTAAAATTTAATAAAGTCTCTATGAGTGAAAGCTTAAATTTTTCTTGAGTAATAAATTCTTCAATCAACGCTGTCAATCCAATCGAAATAATTTTCTTGAAATACTAATGTCCACGTGACAGAAGTCTTTAGTAGTCGTGTGATTAGTTAGGATATCACATGGTTTTTTTTTGGTGGGATTTTCTAAAAATTAATCGCAATGAAATATAGTTATATAAAATATGTTTGTAATATACGATCTGAAATACATTACCATTACGTTTGTCCTTGTATAACAAACAACATTACAAATATGTTTATTTGATTAAAGTTAATGTGGAATCAAATCCAACGTAATACAAAATCAATAATTTATGATTTATTAATGATCGTAGTGCACGATACATATTTGAAAAAGAAAAAAATTATTTTTAAATTACGACTCATTTGTGTTTATTTTGTTATTGTTACAAATAAGTTATAAATTGTAAGCGAAATTATGTTTTTTTTTTTTTTTTTTGATAAGTGAGATGCTTATTGATGATTAAAATATATGTATGCGCGAAGCACGTATAGTGTATCGAGTCTACGTAAAATTAAGATTCCGGAGCAATGGATATATCTACTTGTACAATGCCACGTCAACTTGTTTACTGCGTTTAATAGGGCAAGTCGTGTATTAGGCCGTAATTGAAATTCAAATAATGGTTATTCGTGTCAAGGACGTACGTGGAAGTAAAAGGCAGCCCAAAAATCTATCTCTGTAAGTGACGGTCGATTTATATTGCTTGCAGTCGTGATGACCATTAGGTTTTAATTGAAAACGCAAGTACATTATATCGTCCCATGTAAAACTTTGAACCGATGCCATTGTATTTTACGATGGCAAAGAAACTCGTCATACTTTTTTCTCATTTGTTGCTGCTGAATTCACGTAAAAAAAAAAAAAGAAAAAAAAAAGGATATAGTAATCATTAAAAAAAGCACAATTTTGAACATCGTTCTCTATTTTTCCGACGCATCCCCCAGTATTACTTTAAATTTCCAGACCACCCTAAAAAGATCACCTTGATAAGTACTGTCCCTGTACTATGATAAAAAAAACAACTTTACGATAAACCCAATTTCAATACAATCCGTTGAGTGACGATAACTTTACGTCAAAAAAAAAAAAAAAAAAAAAAAAAGTATGTCACGCCTTGCTCCTTCGATCGACAAACTAAAACTTGTACAGGAGAAAAAAAAAATTGCACCCCCTTGTATATAAAACCCACAAAAGTCCCCTCCAACAATAACTTTCTCGCTATAATATACACACACAACAGCAAGCAAGCCGGGGAGCAGTCGTTCCTTTTACTCCTTACACATGCACACGTACATCCAAATACATACAAATATGTATAGCATAAACCAAAAGTACCCCAAGAGAAACTCCTCGTGTGTACACTGACCCGCTGACCCGCTTGGACGCCCGTACGTATACCGGCTCGGAGAGATTTGCATGCTCGCCCGGCAAATAAATGGCCCCCTCACGCACGTCAGCGGCAACAATCGCCCACCTACCCATTTTTTTTTTTTTTTTTTTTTCCCCTCTTCGAACATTACCCCCTTGCTATAACTTCATATCCATACAATATTACTCGAGAAGGGTTGGTCAGTGTGTATGGCTTCCTTTTGTTTCGTCTCCTGAAATTTTGCTGCGCGATTCCATCTGACGTGTTTGTAAGTGTACTTTCCATGTGCTCGTGGCACGCGAGAGTTGTTTCATTGGTATATATATAGATATATTTTTAACCGGTGTATGAAAAAGGCTATTGAATGTGTAGAGGGGCTTACGAGGGATCTGGGATGGGTGACTCTGTGATGGGGACAAATGGACGTTACCGGCCCTGCACGAGGGACCGGAGGAGCGTGGTGTTAACGTATCGGTAATATACCGTTATTGATATTGGATTGGCGGGTTTTTGGTGCGTCACCAAGTTTGAATTGTATTTTCTTTTATTTTTACCCTCTCGCTTACGCATACTTGGAATGTATTGTTATCATGAAAATATTGTCCGAGTCGATCTTGCGGTGCATGGATAAGCACGTATTATTAACTTGACAAAGTTGATACGAATCTTGAGGATAACTGGGTATTTATTTGTGATGGATTTTACTGAAGAGAATTTTTTTTTTTTTTTTAGAACCGAGACTTGAAAAAGTCGGGTTTTCACAGATGAGTTATCAAGTCGACGATTGAGGTCCCTGAAAAGTCGGGGACAGATGGAGATCTCGATAAAGTACAAGTTTTTATTTTTATACGAAAAATGGGTTTCATTCATTCCCTCACATCGAAGAAATCAACAATATTTAGTTCTTTGTCCAAAGTTATTAAATTTGACATTTTACACGTCCGAGGTTTGAATAATAATTATTAATGATCTCGAAACGGTTGTCATATCAACTATTAATTTTCATTGTAATTTTTCTTTTTTCAAAGTTATTTTCTTGCCTTAACACTTTTATTTATTTATTCATTACCACAATCAGTAAATAAAAGTTGATTTAAGAAATTTAACGGTATTATTTTACATAAAAAACATTACTATATGCGTATGAGAAACTATAAATACATTTTTCTAGTAAAGAGTCGCTCAACTTAGAGAAAAATTTGTTTTAATTCCATATGACATTAAACTATATACGAAATATACCGATAATGTCTCTAAAATAAAAAAAATTTTTTCTAATCATTATCTATTTATTTGCAAAAAAAGTTATTTGAAAAAAAACACACACAATTCATGGCAACATAAAATGTGCATACGTAAGATGTAGTACGATTGTTTGCAAAGATGAAAAAATGTGAAAAAAAACACAACAAAAATTTTGTACAAAAAAGTAGTGTGGTATATGGTTACTAAATAATAAAATAATTAAAGGGATAACATTTATAAATGCCTATAAAAATATGAAGTGCGTATAACGTAACTAGCGAAAAAAAAAAAAAATAATAATAATAATAAAAAATAAATAAACACATGAAAAATACCAAAAGATATTCAGTACGAAGAAATTAAGGTATCGAAAAAAACTGCAAAAGTGAGTGACTTCATGCACGTTGTGCAAATTCATACTCTTTTCTTCTGCAATAGTCGTACCGCACATGCAAAAAAGTTTCATTTTTGCATAAATTGCACCGAAGTCAGTCAAATCTTAAAGATAAATTACGCGATAGCACGCTTAAAATAATAGAAAAAAAAAAAAAAAATAATAATAGCTGACCAGGCTACGGATATACACAGTGGGTATTAAAATTGTAAGTGTACGGGGCTGCAGCAGTGCAAAACGTACCTGTATATATTTTATACACCCAGAGGGCATCGACACTTTGCGTGCGTTCAAAAGCGCTGAGACGCACAAGGCGTCGTTTGTTTGTGCTATATATAAACATACACACACACTCTTAGCTTTGGCAAAGTTTTCATCTTCGAAATAAGGTTCTTCTTTTTTGTTTCAATTTATATATGATAGCTACATTTTTCTTCCGTTTTTTTTTTTCTTTAAGCTTTAATGCTTTTTTGGTACCTTTTCTTTTTTTTTTTTTTTTTTTTTACCCGCGGGATTTTTAAAATTTATTTTTATTCGAGTCACCGACAGGGCCAGTGTCTCTCTCTCTTTAGCATTAATTGCAGTGTCAAAAATAACGGCGTGGCTCTGTTGGCTTCGAGGGGGGTGGGGAGATTTGTGTTTTACAGGAACTTTATGGTTTGTCGGCTCGGCGAGTCGATGTTTCCTCCCTGTCGATCTCTCTCCTTTTTTTTTTTTTTTTTCTTTTTTTTTGTTTAGTTACGCCAGTGTTATTTTAGCCCTTGCTTTTTTTATACCATATTTCACTTTATGTGTGTCTATGTATGCTTGCGGTGGTGGTATAAATTTAAGGGGCTGTGCGCTTGAAAGTCTTGATACAAAGTCCATAAACTTTTCGAGGCTTTTGCAGTCCTCGGAAAGAATTTATATTTATATTAAATTTATATGAAATCTTTCAGAGGCTTTTCAAAGTCTATGAGTGATTTCAAATAATTTGAAAGGTATTTCAAGGCTTTTGCAGTCGTGGGGCATTTCTCGCTCTCGACAAAATTGTATTTCGCTATGGGCTCTCTAGTAAGGGCATTTTTTTCTGGCAAAATTCTTTTGAAACAAACGTCGCGAAACAAATTTTTTTCAAAACTCTAAAAAATATGAGGTGCGACAAGAAAAAGAAAAAAAAAAAAAAAAAAAAAAAAAAAAAAAAAAAAAAAAAA
>NW_019379487.1:1656471-1674927 GCF_000648655.2 Copidosoma floridanum | reverse complement strand
AAATAAAAATAAAAACTAATGGACATACAAAATATACCTATAGAAATTGTGAGGCTGTTGGCACGCAAATATGAATCAAACAACTGTTGCAAGTCATATATTAAATAACTAAATAAATAAATTTTATAAAAATAAGTTAACTCGAGAATATGATGGCAAGTCTGCGATCAGCCGAAAAATTATGCTTGAACAGTTCATGACTAATTCAATCGCGTCGATCCGACGAAAATAAAATAAATAATGTATAAAAAAAAGGAAAAAAAAGTACAATAGCTCAGCAACACGTCACGCACACTGTATTTTATTATACTTGAGCCACGAGTCTTTTTTCCTTTTAACGATCAAAGCCGAAGTCACCAAAGTTTACTTTATCATGTGCCACTCTATAAAATTAAAGTAGGTCTCGAAAAACCGCAGTTGCGATCCTATATACCTACTCGCTGTCTCAAACTCTGCTCAAAGAGTCATGTAGGCAGCCTTGGAACTGTATTTCGATGTTTTTCAGACATCACAAGTTTGTCAAGCATCAATATATTTTTATTATCAAATGACACATTTTTCGTGCAGATTTAAAACACAGAATCAATATGGTTTTCATAGTTAAAAATTTTTTAAATATTATTTTACGTTACAACGATAAAATAAAAGAAAAAAGTAAGCGAGGAAGCTTGACAGTACAAAAACAGCGTTTAACTAATCTATTTTCTGTATTTATCGAAGAACATCATATCGGAATGTCAAAGCCATTGTCAAGTACAGTGTGTGGTTGGAAGGCCATATATGCGAATATTAATCGATATAAATGTAATTTAACGTTTCGCTGGATCTATGTACCTACTTACATATGTGCACTGAAAAATATAGATACCCATAAGTGTAGTTATAGACTTGGAGTACAATTTAATAAGTTAAACGCTCTTCATGAAAAAAGCACGTTGTGCATACATCGTGTACGTACACAATCATTTTGTTTTTTTTAAAAGTTTTTTATTAATACGTGGAAGACTAATACCAATTAATAAAACTGAATAGGAGTCATTACGTAAAAAAGGGCATTTTTGAGTTGAAAAAATAATATTAAATAAATAAATAAATAACATTTTTTTTGAAATACACCTCTAAAATCACTTATCTTTTTCCATCAGGTCTAAAAATTATGGAGAAAATTTCTAACGCGTGATTTCCGGCTTTAGTAAATTTTTACTTAAAAACAGGAAATATGAAGAAAAATTAATTAAAAAANGTACACTGAAAATGTTTGTATCTGAAAGAAAGATAAAGTCAAAGATAACAATTATGACACATGTTTCCTAAAGAATAACGAAAACATTAAGACTCATAAATAAGTGGAAATTCATCGATATTAAAACATACCTTAATTTTTTTGTCCATTTATTTTTATTATAGTAAAGTAAAAATGTCGTATAGATATTCAATTTGGCTATCGACTTTGATGACTTCCGTTTTGAAGTTTGACTTCTGCTGGGGGTCTGGAAACCCACTTCTTAGTTGTTTTAATAGCTATTCATATTTGAACTTCAAGCTAACTATAAAATGCGTTTATCAACACTAATTAAACATGATATTTTTTTTTACTGTATTAAATCGTGAGGCCAAGAAACAAATGATATTTGAGTGGTTTCTAAATTAAATAGATTTCAATTGAAACTTTGTTTATTTACATATATGACAACAGTCTTTCTGACTTTTACCGGAAAAATGTGTCATCGAAATTCAAGCAATATTTCATAATCTTATAAGAAACTACCTCAATTTGGCTCAAAATTTTCGTGAGGCACGAGGTATATTAAAAAAAAAATTATTGTTTTTCATTGAAATTTCATTATAAATTAAAAAAATAAAAGAACGTGTTCACTCACTATTTTATACATTTTATCAAGCGTCAGCCCAATCTCTCACTTTTTATATACAACAGATGCCCTTGAACAAATTTGCAAAACGTGTAATGCACTTAAACAAGAGATAAAAAAACAATCCCCTCCAATCGACATTAATCAAGCTGATTATCAAATAGCCGGTTTCTCAGATTATCACGTACTCGAGCTCATTGAGGGCACAAGTATAGTTCTTCCGGTGTTCCGTGATTTCGGAAAATTACGTAATTTTACGTATCAAAACGGTGACTGCCGAAGAGCCATTACGGCTTACGGCAAAATAAATTAAGTTTTTATACATTTAAAAAAAAACACACACACAATATAGAGCAATGTATCTCTCGATAAAGTGCGTGTTTATCACACTGTCAGTTCTTCTTTTTGTAATTTGTAAGTATGAATATAATACATATGTTTCGTTGTTCATTTGCGTGTAATGCAATCTAATACGACTTAAGGTCACTACCAGTAACAGTATTAGTATAAGAGTAACTAAAAGTACTATTGAATTTTTTTTTTTTTTTTTTTTTTTTTTTTTTTGATGCATTAGCTTTCAACGCCTCTATTTCAGAAAGTCTATTCGTTGGGTGATTGGTTAAAACAGGGCACATGGCTTGTTTAGCGGGTATTTAAAAAAATCATCGGGTCAGCTTTTAGTAACATTTCAAATAAATTATGTTCGTACTATGATAATTATTAGGAACAACACCATTTCATTACTTTGTTCTTTTAAAAGTAATGAGTAAACTAAAAATTGTACGTAATTAATGTTACTGTATAGTTAAATTAACGAGAAAAAGTTTATGTATCATCCTTTGATAATTAACATGTAGGCGTTTGAATTAAGAGTACTAAGAAAAACTTTAACATAATTGTCAACAATGCAATGAACGAATAGATAATATTTATTGTCTCCGTTTGCTAAGACCAAAAAACCAAGCGAATAAATATCAACAAATGTTTTTCCATCAGCGTAGCGTACCTTTTAAATAATGAAATATAAAAATTGTAAGTGGTCATAGAGAAGCGCGTCTAATACAACTATGTAGGTAATACAAAAAAAAAAAAAAGATTTAAAAGTTGTGTTTCTACTGCACGTTTGTACCGATGGTTAGCAAAAAGTAATTTCGGGATTAAAATACACACTGATGAATTATATTGTAAATTAATGATTGAGACAGAGTACCCATCATTTTAATAAAAATACAGATACATAATTATTTCGATATCCGAGTAAAGCAAAAATTTAAAACCAGCTTTGCAGTAAATAAAGTGACAATAAAATCAAATTAAAAAAAACAACCACTTTTCATTGACAATGATGAATGATTTTCTCGTACAGCCACCGAAGCTGTGCTGAGATACCAGGATGAGCGGTACCTCCACCACATCGCCGACACTTACGACTGGACGACGCATCCTTGCCGCAGAAACTGCCAGAATAATTCGAGCCCGCTCACCTGTTACTACGTATTGGTCATCGAGAAGTTCAGTTCCATGAGCAAGGCTTGCTACGACTGCCCGAACAATGTGACCGACTGCTTCAGGCCTCACTGCATTTCGGCCGACGGTATACAAAGGAGCCTCTACGTCGCCAATCGACAGCTACCTGGACCAGCGATCGAAGTGAGTTGACAGTGTGGTTTGATTTGTAAAAACAATTGCGATAGCACGTCGTAACAGAAATCATCAGAAGTAAATGGTGCACAGTAGCCGGCTGCTCCTTATTAAACCAGCCAAGTGGTGTACTCCCGCTTTTTTTCCTTTCGAGGCTTCGGAGACCAAAGTCGCATATTTTTACATATATTTACTTCTTTTGAGCTAAAAAAACCTGTGCATCGAGTTCAAGCGATATACAATAACGTTCAATGGCTCAGAAGTCTTCGAATAATATTTAAAGTGGTCAGAAAAATTAAACAAAGTTGAAAGTTTCAAATGCTGTTAACTCCAAGGTTGTTTGTGGATTTTCAGAGAATGGATTTCAGTTTTGGGGTATAAAGAAAAGATTTCAAAAGGTACGGGATCGAAAAATGAAAATCGAGAAATACCGGACACCCCAATAAATATTGCAGAGAACAATTTCAAACACATTTTACGTTTAAAGTGTTTACATAAACGCGTATATAATATTTAAAAATTATGCTATGACAACTTGACCTTAGAAAAAAAATGTACCTCGGAGGGAAAGCAAAACGGACAAAAATAAAACTGGTTCCCTCAAGGGAAACGAAATTGTCGAGGTGATCAAATAGAGAAGTGTTGGGTAATATAAAAACATACCTCAAATATTTCGTATTTGGGCTGTACTCTTCATAAAATTGAGAAAAAACAAAATTGTAAATCGTTTCTTTTTATGACATAACCTTTTAAGTACACTGAAAATGTTTGTATCTGAAAGAAAGATAAAGTCAAAGATAACAATTATGACACATGTTTCCTAAAGAATAACGAAAACATTAAGACTCATAAATAAGTGGAAATTCATCGATATTAAAACATACCTTAATTTTTTTGTCCATTTATTTTTATTATAGTAAAGTAAAAATGTCGTATAGATATTCAATTTGGCTATCGACTTTGATGACTTCCGTTTTGAAGTTTGACTTCTGCTGGGGGTCTGGAAACCCACTTCTTAGTTGTTTTAATAGCTATTCATATTTGAACTTCAAGCTAACTATAAAATGCGTTTATCAACACTAATTAAACATGATATTTTTTTTTACTGTATTAAATCGTGAGGCCAAGAAACAAATGATATTTGAGTGGTTTCTAAATTAAATAGATTTCAATTGAAACTTTGTTTATTTACATATATGACAACAGTCTTTCTGACTTTTACCGGAAAAATGTGTCATCGAAATTCAAGCAATATTTCATAATCTTATAAGAAACTACCTCAATTTGGCTCAAAATTTTCGTGAGGCACGAATCTGTAAGATAAACAAAAAATAGAGTTTCTTAAAACGAGAGTCCTCGAAATTAAAATCTTTGCACAGTAGGCATATAAAAAAAAAAAAATGGCACACGCAATTCAGACACTTGGTGATCGCGCGAAAATCACGCGATTCGCGCATCACACTTCATTATTTTTGACCCAACTTCCTCAGGTCTGTCACGGAGACATAATCGTGGTAGACGTAAGAAACGTCATGTTGTCAGAGAGCACGGCGATACACTTTCACGGGGTCAAGCAAAAGGGTACCCCGTACATGGATGGCGTGCCATACGTCACCCAGTGCCCGATACTCCCGCTACAAACCTTCAGATACACATTCGAAGCGTCCGATCACGGAACTTTCTTTTGGCACTCGCACATAGGTTCGTTTCGCCATGCAACACACATATACATCACCTGTACGAATTTTACCAGCAGTTGTTGCCTTATTGATCGCAGGACATCAACGGGCCGATGGTCTGTTTGGCGCGATGGTCGTCTATCCGAAAACCGAAGAGGACCTCTCGGCCCAACTTTACGATGACGACGATCACTACATGATTATTAACGATTGGTCGCAATACACTGGCGACGCGGAAATGATAAAGGCTTATTACCACGAAAGTGCCACTGCTAGACCGACTAACATATTGGTTAATGGCTTGGGTCGTCAGATCAACAATATTTACGGAGCCAAAGTCACCAACACTCCAGTTTTCGTTTTTAACGTTCAACCGGTATGAAGATGGAATTTTTTTTTTTTCATCATGATTTAATTTTGTCGTATTTAGTCTTGCGTTTGAAAAAAGTCGATTGTCGTCTTTTTAGAACAAAAAGAACAGATTTAGGTTGATCAATGCAGGGTCCGAGGATTGTCCGATCGAAGTATCAGTCGACGACCACACACTGACGGTTATTAGTCTCGACAGTCAGGACATTATTCCAGTCGAAGGTAAAGACTTTTCGATTTCCAAAATTGGGTATAGTTTCGTTGTAACAATAATGATTTTGTATTTTTGCCATCAAAGTCGACTCGATAACCATTTGGCCAGGAGAGCGCGTCGACTTTATCCTTCGTACCGATAAAAAGATCGGCAACTATTGGATCAGATATCGCGGCTACGGTCTATGCCAAAACACTAACGCGACCACCAACCAAACGAATCCTGGTGTCTTTCAAGTGGCGGTACTGCGATACGTGGGTGCGCCAAACGAAGAACCCGATTCTCCGATCGGATACGACATACCAGTCAACAATAATACGACTCGGGTGAGTATGGCGCGCGTATAAGGTAAAATTTATACACCCTTCGCGTTCATTGAAAAATGTAAATTGATGCGAATTTTTTACTTCGACAGGTCCTGAATCCGTATCAAAAAGGAACGGAGGATCCGCCCTTCACCAATATAAATATTCCACAGTTGGTGGCGGCGAAATCTAACGATTTGACCGCATTGACACCGAATGTGGACCAACAAATTTACATCAATTTTGATTTCTATCCTCTGAACAATTACGATTTTCATCGAAAATCACTGTTCGGATTCTATGAAGGTATGCAACAGAAATTCGTCGTAGAAAGAGGCGTGTTTACTGTGTATCAGCAGCTACTTTATTTATTTTTTTCTTTTCTTTTTGGTTTAATTAAAAATCAACTTTGTGTTGTTTCAATGCATACGCACACAGTTAATAAATTACTACAATAGATGAAAATAAAGTGGTCGGTGGGGTAGAAATTTCCACTGACGTAGGAATGTTAGCTTCAAAACGATGATTGTAGCCACGATAATTAGTGAAAATCCTCATATCGAATGCCCTTAATACGTACATGTAAAGGACCAAGGACGTTCTATGGTCAACCTGCTAGCCTTTTAGTGAGGGAAACTCGAGGGATCGTGCATACGCTTTCTGTCAAAAAATATCGAGATTTTTTTTCACATATTTTTTTTGATGGGTTGAATTTCCAAGGTGCCAATAACCCGCTGATCCGATTTTTAAGACAAACAGAGGATTTTGCCGGATTGTAGTCTGGACCTCCAGGGGCTTCGTGTCCGAGGAATGCCAACACCTGGCCAGCTCATCCATAAAGTCACTGTCAGTTTTAAAAATGGTCAACACGGTGAGTTAGATGGTTCATTGGGAAAGATCCTTCTATCAAACTTTTGGAGATTAGTGACATAGGATACGGAAAAACCCTGCAATGGGCATATCGGAGATCTTATACAATTAAAAAAAAAAATGACAAAACAATTCCCATAATATCAGGGGAGGGGGAAAAAAAAATCCACAAGGAATAACACTATATATTGTAACACGAATTATATAAATATTACAGTGCCACCTCATCGTAGAATCGGTACTCTGCAGCTGAACAATATAAGTTTGAAATTGAAGAGCTTTCCCCTGCTGTCGCAGCGCAACCAAATCAAGCCCGGAGACTTGTGCAACGTAGAAAATATCCCGAAACATTGTACGTCCGAACATTGTGCTTGCACGCATGTTATTCCTTTGAGGCTTAACGCCGTCGTGGAGCTTGTGTTTGTTGATGAAGGTAAAAAAAAAAAAAAACGTGAAAATTTTTTTGGACATAAAGCAATAAATATATTGTACTTTACACGCGAGAAGAGTATGGACAAAAAAAAATTGTATTGTTTGATTCATCAGGTAAATACGTGATCATAAATCATCCTTTTCATCTGCACGGTCATTTCTTCCGTATTGTTGCAACGGAAAATTTACAAGGAAACATAACTATCGATCGTGTCAAGGAGTTGGACAGACAAGGCAAGATCAAACGAAATTTGATAAACGCGCCCTACAAGGACACCATGAAAGCGCCCGGAGGAGGTTATTCAATTGTGCGCTTCGTGGCCAACAATCCTGGTAAAAATAATTTTCTTCTTCTTCTTCTTCTTTTTTTTTTTTTTTTTCATCGATAAGTAACATAATATACGGAATAAAAACTTGTGATATAACTCACCAGTTAAATAAATACAACTAAAATAGTATTCATTTTTAATTTTCAATATCTACAAGGACATTTGTTTGCGGAAAAGATGATTCGATGTAACGATAAGTCTATTTGTTTGTTCCTTTTGGTGAAAATTGCAGCAAAACAATAGTATCTGATATATGACTAAGATTAATGATAAAAGAAAAAATAAAAAACTTTTCAGGCTATTGGCTCTTTCATTGTCATTTTGAGCAACACGACAACATTGGAATGGCCCTGGTGTTCAAAGTTGGTGAGCACAAAACCATGCCTCCAGTACCCAAAAACTTTCCAACGTGCGGAGATTACGAACCCGAAATACCTGGTTTCAACCCTATGGGAAAATAAGTTAATTGTCAAAGTTTTTTGCTCGTTCTCATTGCTCCTGGCGCTACCGGGTCACTCCAGAAATGACTGATTTTTATGTTAACGGTACACGTTTGTGTGCACATGTACTTACTGTGTATGTGATATAGATTAATAAAATGTTATTATTACTAAATAATCACAAAAAAATTGTTTATTTATAATTTATATTGCTGCATGATTGATGAATTTTAAAGTAAAAATAACAAAATGGATTTTCTTTGCCTTTGATTAGCACACATTCGAATTTATTGTTCATACATACATCGCAAGACCGCGCACGCCAATATCGCTTACTTATTTATGAATTCGATTTATACTCCGAGCATCGGTGTAATGAAAGTGTCCACTGGCGCCAGCTTTCGGTCTTTGCCTTCATTACGTTCGAGTTTCTGGTGATTCGAGGATAATTGAAGTTTTCTACCGTAACAGTCCAAATACTTTAAATTTCCGCTCGTGTATCCCAATTTATTTAATGAATTGCTATTTTAATAGAAAAAAAAAAAAAAAAGTATTTTCGCACAATTTAACAATTTTCAAGAATTAATCAAGTCTGAATTTAGCGACATTATTTGGAGTTCCAGAATAAACGCATATTATATAGTGTTTGAGAAGGCTCATATATTTTACAAACTAACTGCTTATTTCATGAAATTCAGATACACAGTTAATTAGACTATCAGGAATCAGTATGATATGATTCAATATTTTTTTATCGAGTAACTTTTCAATCTACAATACAAAACAATGAAGCTAGAAATATCCACAAGAGCTTTTCTAAAAGTATGTATTTTTCTGTAACTCGTATCATAAATTATTAAATGTGTCATTAGTAAATGTGTTTATTCGTACCTTGTGTATACTCATAAATATATTATTAGAGTTGACATGTTTTTTGCCCTCCATTATTATTAATATAAGATGATATTGTCCATCTATTGGGGCAAATGATAAAGTAAACACAATATTTTCACTGCAACGTTTCGTCGATTGGTGTGCCGACCTCTTCGGACTTTATTAAATAAATAAATAAATGTACAATGATTATTAAAAAAAAAAAAAAAAAAAAAAATAGTAATAACAATCCCTTGAGAACAAAATTGTTTATTTCAGCTGGTAAGAAAATTAATAATTTTTTGGTATATGTAAATTGATTTTTTTAGTGCACCAGATAGAGAATGTATGGTATGTCATAGTAGGCAAAAATTACAGTAAAATAATCGGTACACGGTAAATATGCAGATTTTTTTGACGAAAAATTTAACTATTTTCCAAACAGTTTTTTTCTTTTAAATTCAAAACATATGTTTTTAAATAAAGATTAAAATTGAAACTAATTTTAAAAAANAAAAAAAAAAAAAAAAAAAGAAGGTTTTCGCTCTATATCCCCCAAAATCAATCCAAACGAGTCCTTAGGTAATTGTTGTATCCTTGAGAAGCCATGTATAATCTACATCCGTTTCTCGCGCATTACTCAAAAGGCCACGTCCGTCTTTTAAAACTCCTCGTGTTAAAAACTTGAAAAAGCTCGGAAAGCGTGTACTCTTTGCAGCCGCGATTCCTTGAACTGTCGAAAAGTAACACCGCATCCGCATAAAAGTGTAAGCCCTTCGAGTTGCCACGATCAATCAATCGCGAAAAAAAAAAAGAAAAAAAAAGAAAAAAACAAAGCTTGTAAGCACCGTATCTTCAAAGTATCGCATGCATCGAGACACGGCGTCGCTCGAAGACTAGCTTGCTTATACACAAGCAAACACGAGACTTGTACCTGTTGGGAGGGTGCGATGATCGAACCATCGGCGTCAGTAGCAACGCGCGACATGCCTATGCTGCGGGTAGGGCCATTAGCCGGCGTGCCTGCGCATGGGTGTAGTGCAATATCCGATAGGTATGCCGCGGGTCGCGAGCGACACTGGACTTATAGCCGCGAGGGTTCGGCCCGTGCGGCGGCCCAAGCCTAAGGTATTGTATTTTTTTTTTTTTTTTTTGTTTGTGTTGATTAAATTGTTCCGATTTTTTAATTCATCGAACAGTTTGTGTCGTTATTTCGTGTTGTTGAATTAGGAGTTGGATGCTGCGATTATGGTTTTTACGAATTTTTGTTTTTCAAGGATTTGTACGCTTATTTTTTTCTGAACGAATCGTTTATCTTTGGTAAATTTTTTCGGGGCGCACGTATTTTCAGAAGATTAAATTCTTCACCTCTTTTCCCAACACTTGAGATAAGCTAGTACATTTCATAAAAGAAAAAAAAAAATACACCGTCATTTTCAAACGCTAGAAAGTGGAGTTGTTGGGTTTATCAATGCCGGCGCCCTTCACCCTCCGGCCATTCGCTGGACTCTTCAACCCCTATCCGGACGGATGCTCTGTACTTTGCAATCATCCAGCTGACGGCGACGTCAAGGATGTAGTGCGCAAAGCGAAAGACAATTGGGTGCGGTATATCATTCATCTACCAAATATATATTGCACCTTTCTTTTGTTTACCTTTTAAGATTTTTAGATTTTAAATTTGAAAGAGTACTTTACACTTGATTGATAAATTGACTTTCACGTAAAAAATACATGTATGATTGAGTATGATATTTTTTATGTGTGTGTACACTTAGTAAAAGATTCTTAAAAGTTTCAGCATCTCTGTAATCAACGAAAAAACGTGTATTTTTTAAATTCTTGATATTTACCGTTAAACATGGTTAGCTAAGAAAATTGTTTCCAAAATTTTCAACTTTAAAATTTTCAATTCAATATACCATTACAACATATAATGTGAAATACTTTGCAAAGTGTCCGAGATGTATCTTTATTTTACGGTACATTATTATCGTAGTGTATATGTATAGTCATTAATTTTCACTGATTAGACTTTACCGTAAATAGTATGGAAAAACTTTTGGTGACTAAAGTAATGAAATTTATTTTCCTCATTTACCAATTTTTATTATTTATTCATTTACCTATAAAAATCTCTTTACAACAAAATTGAATGAAAATTATTTTCTACTTAAGTAACATGAGATTTTCTATAATTTGAAGAAGTAACTTTTTTAACTGCTCCAAATCACAGTGATTAAAGTTAGAACTATCTACTTAGTTTTTTTTTTTTTCAACCAGAAAAAATTTATTAATAATTCTACAGTGGTTTTGTATTTTTTACTTTTTTATTAAATTGTATAATTATCATTGGAAATTTTAAAAAATGATTCCGATGAATGTGATTTAATATTTTTTTAAGTTCTTGAAAAATTATTAGAACAGTTACAAAAAATTATTTCTAAAAATCGTTGGAAGTAACATTATTGGAATAAGACATGAAATGTTAATGTAATTTTTATCAGGATTTTACGATTACGACTCGTAGTGTAGGCTACAAAAAAAGAGAAGTAACGCACGCTATAATGAAAATATTGAGTTTCGAACAACGCATTTTTGAAAGGCACACGGATGTCGTTGGGGGCAGAACTTTTGACGGATTCAATTGACACTTTTATCTAGTAACTATTGAACTTTTTCGTACTAATTAGAAAAAAAAAAAATCCTAATGTAAGGGGCGGGTTGATACACATAATATACCAAGCCCGACTATAATCGGACATTACTACTTGCACCATCGGCAGAACGAATGATTTTACATTCTTGTCGCAAATCCAAGATCACTGGCTGCGCATAATTTTTTCTGTGACGCATCCACAGACAAACGAGGGCAAGGCTCTGCTGCTCCCAGGTGATGTTGAACTGATAAGAGCCGGCTTACGTCCCGTTCCTCGTCAAACGGCCGAGCACGATGACGCTCTGGACGCGACCCAAGTACCCGAGGAGCTGTTCCGCCACTACACCGAGACGGACTCAAGGCCAACGAGTCCTCAGCCCGGGGTTGCTCCTAACGTCGCTCGGCCAGTCGATACCGTTGCTCCCGAGCCCCCTCGGCCGACTCTCGTCCTCGACTTGAGAGCCAGTTCGCACGAAGTACAGGTGAATGATTCTTTTTTTTTTTTTTTTTTTTTTCGAGCGAAAATCATATTGAAACTTTTCAAGGAAAATGAGACTCTGAGCTGGCACGCCCTGACGCTAGAGCCCATACCGATGAGTACGCGCAAAAGTGACATGTCCTCCCCGATGGCCGCGCGTCGCAAGACCCCGGTATCCTCGCGGGGCCGATTGGTAACTTCCACCTCCCCGATTCGTATCGTGCCCATTTTAGAGGTAAGTAAGAATTTTCAAGCACAGTATGGCTTTGTGTATGATTGCCGTTCGAGGTATAAAATATATAGTGCGAAATGAAGCAAACTTGGAAAATTCGATGTGGCACTTGCACCAATCCCAACAGGAATGATCTCTCTCGCGAGAGCCGAGTACAACACATCCATCCGGATAACTGTACGAAATGTGCCAGTCGTTGAAGTAGACGCCGGTAACATCGGTAACATCAACAATGACACTGCGATTGAGGAAATAACTCGTGTATTCTGCAAAGTTGTAGTATTTTGGATGTTGGACTAACGATGACTATGTTTTTTCTCGGGAAATTCTTTTTATCTTCAAGTGATTGGGTATCGGGAATGTTCCGCGGTCTCATGATATCGTTGTCGTGACACATAAACGTGTGGGGAAACAGATATACCAGGGAAAAAGATAAAACATGAGGGACGAATCAGGGATACACATAGAAAACACGATCCCCAATTTTTATTTAAACAATTTTTTAGTCAAGTCTTGAAGCTGCGTACGAAAAGCTATTTATTATTGATGTACTACACCTCAAGGTTTCTGGACGCTTGATAAGTTTGTGATTAGACACAGTAATACACATAATAGAATCTCGTTGGGACTTAAAAAACCGTACGATTGTTTTTCGATTGTTATGTTTGCCGCTCGAATAAACACAAAACTAACTCATTACAGGTAAGCGACGTGGGATCAGCCCGCAGTGCGCCTACAGTAGGTGCCGGTCACGCCGACATCGACGAAGAAGGCGAGGAGGACGAGGACGATGACAATAGCTCGCTGGATAAGTCATCGCCGATGCGCCGTCGGGGAAAGCTGCGCCGGAAGAAGCGCAAGACGAGGCGCTGCTCGATCTACGGACTTGATCAAGTGCGCGAGCCACCGGACCCCCTCGAGACTCAAGTCTCGCAGATCGACGAAAGCTCCAGGCGGGGATCGTACGCGTCATTTGTTTATAAATATCTTTGCTTTTGTTCGCAAACGGGCTGCAGGAAATTTTTCAATTTCATCTTTAGTTTTGTTTTTTATGTCTCGGTAATTTTTTTTTTTTTTTTTCAACTAGATGGTGTAAGAGTTATTGATGTTTTTAAGTCAAACACTCGTTGATAAAATGGTTCATACAAACTTGTTAGCTAAATTAGTTATTTACCAGTAATAAAAGTAATGTAAGCCTTCAAGTAGTATAGATCAATCATCAGTCAGGCAACGTTGTTTTTGTATCGTTTCGATGCCAAAAACAATTGAAACTATTTTTGTAGTAAGTATAGTTTCAAAAAGGTGATCAACACTTGAAGATTAGATACTTAAAATTAGTTTTTACAAAATTAGTACATAAAAACAAAGAGCTTACAGTACTGCGGAGCCAGTAGTAAGTATCAACCGATAGTCAGCCAAAACGGTATTCCTATTATATCGATTATTGAAAAAATTCCGGTTACTTTTTAAAGCACAATTCCACAGTCTGGATCAATAACTGAATATTTGATTGGTTTCAGTAACGAATCGCGACTAGAAGAAACGGAACAAACTTTGCTGGACAAGGCAGCGCTGCCAATCATCAAACACGACATGCCACCGAGTTTCCTTCCCCCCGATGTTCTCAAAGAACTGAGTAGGCACTTGGATCAAGAAACCGTGGAATGGGAATTTAACGCGAAGGTTATCGTAAAATCCAAAATAATAATAACAATTCAATATTATTTATCTTTGTTTTCGAAACGTTCATCAAATTGTCATTTTATCATCATCAATTCATGACAATGTCCTCGAATAAGTTATTCGAATATCTATAATTAAACTTCACTCAATTTTCGTTTAATCATCAACTATTTGTACTTTTTCATTTCTTAACAAATAATCGCTTATGTAACAAACATTTTTAATCGAAAAGAGACGCGATGCCAAACGCACCTTAGCGAACTTATCTCCCCTTTACACTAACGAAACCAGCATTGAATATACTTTCGGGTTGATAAATTAAGGCGTAAATAAAATTTCATTGTTACAAATGACACAGAGAAGATTTGCTCTGGAGGAAGTTTTGCGGGTTACGGCGGACCTCAATCCAGCTGGTAGAGGAGCCCGACAGTTACCCTTCCAACCAACGGTTCCGAACGCGCCCCGGCTATTTTATCGACAAAGCGCCAGATTCGAGCTTCTCGACAGCCACTCCCTCGTTGGTAATTCATACGATTTCTTTTGGATGCTTTCATCACTTCCTTTTCCTAAATTCGACGCTCATTGTCCACACTTTATCTCTTACTGTTCTCATGTGGTCCGCCATAAATGACAGTTAACACTGTTACCGAAATTCCTTAACGTACTAACAAATTGTAACATAAAAATTTCGATAATCATTTCAAAATTGCTAAAATTGATTAACGCGTTAGAACAGTATGAATTGCTACGGGAGGTGAATTATCCAGTGAGAGACAAGCTTGACAACCTCGTTGCACCATGGTAGAGGAAATTTTTGTTTGTTGAATCGCGATAGGTCTAGAGCCCCTGGATTACCTGGGCCAGCACGTGTACGCGAGCGAAACGCGGAAACTGATCTTCGAGCGCGCGTTCAGCCGTCACCGCGAGGAGACCAGCGAAGGTCCCCGCCAGCTGCAAGGCAGCAACCTGTACGAGGCTCTGGCCGAGGTCCTGGGCCGTTCCGTGAGCTCCGACGAGATCACCCGGTTGGACGGCATCCTCGGCGACGTGGGCGAACGGAGGCTGGACTTCAGGACGTGGTGCGGCGTGTGCGCCCTCGCCGAGAGGATTCTGCCCGAGTTGCCGGATAAAAGCGTGGATCAGGCCTTTTGGCTCGAGAGGACGGATTTTGAGATGCTCGAGAGGAGGTTGAAGAGCGTCGAGGTCGACCGGAGACTCGCTGAGATGCTTAGGCTCGTCAGGGATAGCTGAGTTTGAACCGTAATGTGCGAGGGAAAAAGATGGGGTTTCGTGGCATCTAAAAATTGAATATGTTGAGAAAAAAAAAAAAAAAAAAAAATTAATTCAGAGTACACTTATATAGTGGCTGATTGGAACGCGTTTAGTTGAAGGATTTTTAAATGTCAAAGAAATCCTAGTGACTGGTATTAATAGCAAAAAGGAGCGGTCATGTTCAACAGTTCGTAACGCTTGTACAACGTTTGTTGGACTTTACGAGAAACGCTTTTTTGTTATTGTTTCTCTCAATATTTTAAAAGCTTTATTAAAAACGTTACGTTCTATTAGATACTGAACAAATATACTTATACACATTGGATTTTTTCCATCATGAGTTTCCATTACCCGTATCAAAGTTACTTTAACAGAATACTAATGGGTTACATGAGTTTTTGATTATCGATAAAAAATAATGTTTTTACGTGTATGGCCTGCAGTATTTATGATTTTTGAAGTCCATTACTATGAAATCCTTAATTTAATATTTTTAAGGAAGTCGTCTTTAGAGGCTGCGTGGTCATTACCAGCCAATCAAATAAAAAATGATAGTGCTCTATCGTGTGTGCCCATTTAAAAAAAGATGACGTACTTACGTAGGTAATAAGATAACGAAGATGAAAGAAGTGCATTAATTTTGTACACGAATTTTGTAAATCATTCGGCAACGATGTGAGAAGGTGTGATTCTTATGTTTTTAGTCAATAAATATTTTATTTGAAATAACACATTGTTATCCTTTTACATAACACAATTTTTCTTTTTTTTTTTTTTTCAAAAGTCAACATAATGACGGTGTTAAAACTAATACAAGTATACTCCATAAATAAATAAACGAACTGATGTTATGATACAAGTTTTTTTTTTTTTTTTTTTTTTTGTTATTTCGAACGCGTAAGTTACATTAAAAAATAGATTTTTTTACAAAGATCCTGACGATCAGAATTTTTTTGACGTGTTCGCCTAGTCCATTAGTTTTTATTCAACTAAACATACTAACAAAAAAAAAACAAAAAAAAAGTGAACCATAATTGTTTTTATTCATATCAAGTTTTTTGTTTTACCTTAGACGATAAATAAAGTAAAGTGTAAAAAATTGTAAAAAAATGTGGGATCGTCTTGAAATTCATTTATAAATTGACAAATGAAATGAACACGAGTCCATTCGATGCAGAATATTCTTGATAATAATAAATAATATTTGTTTTTGTTTGATTATACTTATCATTGGATCAACGAAAAATTTGCTTACAAAACTTTTGTCAACGACAATGCGTACCGTCTTATCATATAATATGCGATTCTATGTCTATATATGTAGGTAATTTACAGTGTTAACATTTAAGTTGAGTTTTATTGTTTCTTTTCTTTAAATTTTCCTTCTGTTTGTTGCTTACAAAAAATTTGTCAACAGTATACTCTCGAAATCGATAAAAACAAAAAGAAAAGTATACATTGTTCATTGTTTTTTGTTTGTTTGTTTGTTTTATACAATAATCTATATATATTTAATTATACGTTGTGCGATATTTTTGTTTTTATTATTCATTCTAAATGTCAAGACGATTAAAGTTAACCCTTTTTCAAAAAATTGACTTTAATCTTGAGAATCGACGCTTTTTTGTATTTCTTCATTGTTATTTTTATGTATATAATATTTATACGTTCTTCTTAACTAAAACGATGTATATATTGTTCTTATATTCATTTAGTCTACATACGACTAAAACGTTTAAAAAAAGTGTTTCTCTCATTACATCCATAGATTCGCAGTTTCGTCGATGTAAAAAACACTTACACATTTGTCGTGAAATATTAATTTTTGTTTTTCACTTGTCATCGACGATTACTCACAAAGAGATTGGCAATTGAGATCCAACCCAACTAAATTGCCGATTGATACACACTCAGTGCGTTCGGATGATAGTAATCTTCGTGCATCTAGTAACAGATCCCAGAAAATTGAGCATAAAGCATTGAGTGAACACCTCGTTGAACATACATTCACAAACATATCCACCATATAATTTGGTCGAACCAAAAAATCACATTACTTTATTTTCTTCTTCTTCTCGAATTTATCAGTAACTGTGTATATATTCGATCTAAACAATAACATTACGTTCGCGTAGCGTACTCTACTTTCTATTTATACGTTCTTTACACACGCGCGCACTTTCACACATAGAGGCAGAGAGATAACTGTCTCCAAGAGCTTGCACTTTAGCGGCCACCTGTGCCGTTCTTTTTTACCTTCAAATTTTCTAATTTTTTTCTGAACTTTGCGTCTCATCTATTCGATCACTCGTGTAAACGTAATACAGCAATTAATTATATCTGAAATAATGGTATGTACGTGTGCCTACGATGTCAAATAATTCGACTTGTTCTATTTTTCTTTCTACAGTATTTTTTTTTCTTTTTTTTTTTTTTTTTTTAATTTTTTTCACCTTAATCTTTTATTTATACTTTGAGTTTTTCATGCTCGCGATAGACTATACCCTACATAGGTTCTCTTTAAGTATTCTTCATATGATTAGTTTCTCCTTAATATTTATTTTTCTCAGTTCCCGTCACGTGTACGCTCGTGACGCGTTTCGCTTTTTGTGTACAGCGGACATGTGTATACATATATTTGTCTCTTATTGTGATTACATGTATGTCTCATTTGTGTATGTACATAAATCGATATACGTGTGTATGTATATCATAATTGTGACCCCGTCAAATATCCATGTGTACATGTAATATCAATGGTGTGTACCGTCTGAAAGAGAAGTTATTGAAGGATTAAATATAAGTGCCAGTGATATTTAGCAAATGTTGCGTTAAAAAATCTTTTCTTTGTTTTTCTCATCATATTTGTTACTTAATTATTGTAATATCACGCGCATACTTCTAAATGTATAAGGAATTAGCATTATTATTTTGTAACAAAAGCTATAATTGTTGCCAGTGAAGATACACAGATAGAAAGACAGATTGTTTCATTGACTGCAATGAGAATTGCAATGTTTGTATCATTTGCTAATTTCATTTTTTTGTACGATTCACCTTCATCGTTTCGATTTTTTGTTCTTTCTTTTTTTTTTTTTTCATAATTATT
>NW_019379487.1:1621486-1642281 GCF_000648655.2 Copidosoma floridanum | reverse complement strand
AGATTAAAATTTAAAAAAAAAAAAAAAAAAAACTACACGAGACACCGTCCGTTTTTTAAGACGTTCGCATTTTTTAAAACTTTTATCCATGTAATATCCATGTAATAGTTTTCGACCCTTTCTTTTACTTTTAATAAACTATTAAGGTTGAAATGACAGACATACAAATGAATACTTACTTCCAAAAAATAAGATTTTGCGTACAGTTAAACAATATAATTCGTAAAATGAAAAATTTAATGCATTATTCAAAGTATACCAAAGAAAGGGAAATAAAAATTTGCAGACTTAAGTATAATGATTTGGTCGATATTCAAATACTGTGAAATAATTATTGTTTCCAAAAATTTAATGCCCTATTTTAGACGGACTTTTTCTAATTATTGGAAAAGTTTTTTAAATTGTTGTATTAAAATACTTAAAAACATCTTATCTAGCAAAAATAGCGTACTATTATTTAAAACTAATCGTATACGTACTTTTACAAATATTCTTTTAACATTTGAGAAAATATTTTAACAAATATTTTTTTCAAATGTTAGCTTTAACACTTTTGTCCCCTTATTTTTTCTTCGATTTCAAAATATAATTAATTATTTTAGGTGGAAATAGTTTTGTCAAGGTCTGTGCTAGTAATAAGTTATTGAAAAAAAATTTTTTCTATAACCAAATATATTGTAATTTTGGAAAAACATTAAATTTAAACATCAAACAACTCACCTCGAACAAATTGACGGGAACTTCGTTTTTTAATAGATACTCCTGCACGTGCTCCACAGCGCTTTGTGAGTATTCCTAGAAGAAAAGCATATAAAGGCTTATAAGTATAATGGCATGTATTAAAATGGCATTTACGCGGTAAGGTCTTCAGAAGCGTCAACAGGACAACAAAGCCAGAGCTTCACGCTACTCTGTCATTATTTCAACACCGGAGAGAATAAATGAAGCGCCTTAAATAAGAATTTTCAAACGAAAATCTGCGTGTGTATGCATAAAAAATTTTTTTTTATTTAAATTTTTCAATTTCATAGCAGAGTGCTTTTTTTTACTAAAAAAATTACAAATATTATTTGGAAAATGATTGGATTGAAAAATTAATGAAACAAATAATTATTATTAACACGGATGTACTTATAATATCCTCTATGAATAAAACGTACTCCAATTTTTAATAAAGATATTCAGCGGAGTAGCCGCACTCCGATAATAAAAAAAATTCCACAGCCAGACACACTGCAGACTGTAAGCTAAATTAAATATTATCATGGAAAAAGCAATCAAAACTGATTTTTCTTCTTTAAGAAAAAAAGGTAAACGAATTTCTTCCATTTCGAGTCATATTGTCTGTTCTCAAATGCGACACCTAGAATAGATTTTGAGAAAAGACGTGATCGCTGCGAAAGAAACGTCCCTCGTTAAATTAAAATAAGAAAAAAGAAATAAAATGTATATGTGGAGACGTATAAGACATATATAAATAAGATAGTGAAAAAGGCTTCGTTAACTTAATAAATTAGACACTTTAATCAAGAGAATTGTGTAATAAAGGGGCCGGTACAAAAGAGAAAAAAAAAAAAAAAAAAAAAATGGGTGAAAGGAAGAAAAGTCGGTTAAGAAAGCGAGAAAGAGAAGTACGTACCAACCTGTGTAAATGTATATGGGTCATTTCACAAAAACTGCGATATTCCATGAGGGATATGTTAAAAACGATGGATTAAATTATTTCCAGTTGGAATTTTTTTGAAACGGTGTAAGCCAATTTTCCATTAATGCATTTTCGAGTTCGAGTCGAAAAAAATTTAATTTTTTGCAGCTTCTGATGCCTATATGTTAAAATTTTAATTTTTTTACTATTTACTCTTTGAAAGTTTGAGGTATCGAGTACCTTTTTTAAACAAAAAAAATTTTTTCTAAGTACGGAACGTTTAATCTGTAAAGCTTTTGACATTTTTGGATTGCGCACCACAAAGGATTTAATTTGGCCAAGCGATTAATAAGACCCTGGAAATTGATTATTTTGTACTCCGAAGTGTACAAGAACATGTTAAATTTTTTTGTAGCCCCAAATTAAAATGTGGCTATTTACAGTGCCGTCAAGAATATGGAAGATTTTTTCCGGTAAAATAACGTCTCTAATCTCGGAGGGATTTGAATTTATCGACTAAATGATCATTGTGCATGAAGGGGTCTGGGGAGATATGGCAAACGAAATTTCATTGAACAATTCAGACTTAGGGCTTCACAATCGCAAAACAAGTACCGTTATGGTAATCACAAGTCTGTCATTACCGTAACGCTCTTAAAAATTTTTTTAAAAACTGAATTTAAATTAACATAGGTTTTCAAAATATGGTCGTGGAATAGGGCCTAAAAATTTCCGACAAGTTAGGACCTCACGTAACTTAAAAAAAAGTAATGAAAAAATTATAAACAACGGATTAAAAAAATATCAACAAGAGCGTAAGAATATTACAATTTTTGTGAAATGACCCATATACATGCCGTAGGTTGACTTACGTGCGTATGCGCCAGGAGTTCCTTCATTATGTAATTGTCGTAGATCTCTCGGGCGAGCTTCCGCCGTTCCTCGGGGCATTCGAGTTTCTCGTACGCTTTGACCTGTAATGATTGGAGTCGTCAAACGTTAGTAGCGAATAAATTTTGCAGTTTTTGTGTTTGTTTGTTTATTTTCTTTTGTTTTTGGATGGTGAATGAATTATTGTATCCGGTGATTTTTGACCGTGAAAAAAAAAATACTCATGTGCTCTAAGAAAACTTTGAATTATTATTTTTTACTCGAACTTACTATTTATTTTATAATGCTGGTTCTCAATAACTTAGGATTTATCTTTGTTTGTTAAATAATTAGAAAATTTCAAACAAGGAAAATTGGATAGTATGATAAAATGAAGCATTTCAATTTTAATGCTCGTAAATCATGATAATTGAAAGTCGAGACAATAAGAAAAAATATATATTCAAGGTACATTTGTAAACACACATGTAGTACACGCAAAGGTGTCAAACTTAACACAATTAAAAAGGATATCATTATAGTCTTTAAAAATTAAAAAAAAAAAAGTACATGAAAAACGATAAGGAGGAGGAAAATCACCAAATATAAGATACTTGAACATGTATACTGCGGTAGATAAATAAATTATATTTTTAAGTTTAAAAAACAAGGAAGGATTTCGATTATGAATATTACGTTTTTTGTTTTATCATCGAATAAGCAAAGATACTATTCATACAGACGCGAACAAAAATTGTTTTCATGCAACGGCCCTTGCCAGAGTTAAAACGGTACAGAAGAAATTTCAACAACACACATTTTTTCCTCAATTCGAAAAAAAAAAAATTCCAATCCCCAGCACTCCACGATTAAATGACTCGCCTACAATCTCACGGAATATCTTATTATCAGAACCACCCCCCCCTCCCAAACTACCAATCATCCGTACACTACACTGACTCTATGCGTATATACGTACATCAGTCAACCCTCTTGAAATATCCCAGCTCAGCGGCTATAATTACTCCGTCGATTAATCACGACCACGCGACTGCTACTACACACATACTCCCGCGAACCAAAGCCATCAACAATCGACCCGAATATGGACCAACTGCATCAACTTGTCACTTCCTTTCTTCCTTCACCCTACATTATAAACAATGGTCGTGCAGTGAGGTGCACTCGTAAACCTTGACGAGACGATTATTCCAGCCAAAGTGCCGGGTGCTTAAATTCGACCAGGTACACTTTGATTTACGAGCTTTTTGAATCGCCCGCTGGATCAATAGACCGGGGAACAGACATACAAGACCGTATACATATTAGGACTGCAGCCGTGGGTATTTTTATTGTGTTGATGAAACGCGTGCGAGGGGGTGTGAGTGATAATGTTTGTGCAAGTACCTGCTCGTAAAACCTCAGCTGTGGAATGGGCTCTTCCGCGTTCTCGCAGAAGTCTTTGAACAGAAGGTAACCTGCAATCCAATAATCAAGTACATACGGTGTTATACGTAGATTTTGCTTATTGGGAATTTTATTGAACGCCTGTTTTACACTTATGTACGTAACAACTACCGGAAAGAGTGTTTGCTCGGTAACTGCGCTGTGTAAAATAGGTCACGGAATTGTTTTTCGCAACTGTGAGATTAAAATTTAAAAAAAAAAAAAAAAAAAACTTTTTTTGGCGAAAAGTTTTGAAATAGTATGAATCTCGAGTGCTCTTCGTTGAAAAAATAAAGAGTCACGATTCGTTAAACATGTTCCAGAAATCGACCGCCCAGAAAAGAATTAATTGAGTTTCAAAGTCACTGGGATAAGAGATGCTGTTTCAGGAACGTAATATTTTCATGTAAATATCATAGTTGTAATGTTTCATTGAAGGTGGAAAGTTGTAAGGACGCAGAGTGGTTTTACCCTCGGTAGAAAAATCATCTGGAAAACACAGTAGGAGAGATTTTTCCGTCGGTTTTAAATCCTTGTGATTTTGAGCTAGCACTTTCTATTCTAGAGTCGATAGACATATCTTGGCCAAAGCGCAAAAACTAAGTTTGTACATATTTAATGAAGAAAAAAAAAAAAAAAAAAAACGAAAATACACATGGAAACAGTTGTGTTATTCAAGCTTTGATGAAGGGACTAATGACTTTTACTATAAGGCGTTCAATTGATTTGAGACTACGTATAGAATCCCAGTAGTTTCAAAATGATTTTGTACTGATTAAAAAATAATTACTTTATTGGCTAGTTTGTAAAAACCACTGTAAACTTGAGAAGAAAATTCATAGGAAGCTCTTAAAGTAAATACATGATTTTTTTTAATTTTATGGTTGTGTATAGTTACTGATCAAATTAGGACGTATTTTTTAGCTTTAAAAAAAAAAAAAATTGAGTTGTCTTTTTTATAAATAAAGTCATTAATTTCAGTACTTCAGTTATCATTCTAGAAAAATAACACAATTTCATAGAGTTCATGAAGACTCCCATGAGACTTTGAATGTTATTTTTTTCATCTTCAAACTGATGTTGATTTATAATGTATTTCTCACCGATTTCAATTGATTTCGGGTTAATTTTGTCAAGGGACGTCACAGTGATTTCATAAACTAAACTTCGCAAACCTCAACACATATTATAATTAAACAAAAGTGTATATACGTAAACGGACTCACCTAGCATTTGATTAAATATTTTGTCGAAGTTCACCTCGTTCTTCTTTTCGAGGTACTTGTGCATGACACTCCGGACACTGAAATCACACAAAAGAGGACTTTGTTAACATCATTGATATACCGACAGTACAGACCTACACATAAGCCCACACAGGCAAGCTTGTCACACCACGGTGTGACGTATAAAGACACGCTTCGCCGGTTCGTTAGAGTAATTACAATACATATATACAGCGTTAAAAGGCCACCGTCGGCAGTGGCGCCTTTGAAACATAAATTCGATCATCTCCTGCAAAATGTAAAACAGCCTCCCCTTCGCGCCACTCGCTCGTTGGTTAAAGCCAAGTATCGCTGATCAATCAAATTTTCTCGTTAAACGAAGATAGTAGGGAAGGGAACTACCATACAGGTGGCCTCACGGTTTGCACAGCTGATACGTAACGAGCAATCTGCGTTTGAATACGATAAAATACATGTATAGGTTTATGGAGGTTATTCCGGCTGCCAGTCATTCGCGGCTATGTGGGTTTTAGTGGAGTATCGTGGAATCCGTTTGTCGCCGAGGGAAGTTGATTACGTGATATAAAATTATACTTAAGACCGATTAATGGTTTACGTTTTCGTGCTGTGGGATGTCTTTCGGTCACGGACAATATTAAAAAATATATACGAGCGTTTTTGTTGCACCCCATCCAACGTGTGGCAGAAGAAAAAAATAATCTACTCATTGGCAGGTCTCTGGTTCCGTTTGCCGATTTTTAATGTCCCTCGTTCAGCAGCTTGTCCATCAAATGAGAATAACTCGAGTGACGGAACGTAATTATCCTTACGGCAAAAGAGCCATAAAAACCGCGCGGAGGACGAATGAAACTCCCCGGCGATCCCTTTTTCATGCGAATTTCATGCTCTTGGTCCACTTTCCCTTTACGACACCTCTTCCGCGCGTTTTCTCGCTGCGCTCGCAATTACATTCTCTGGCACGTTGGCACACAGTTAGACTGCACATCTCTTGGCCAAAACACAATATATTTGAAATCGCACGCGTACAACATTCACAACTCTGCTGTTTGTTCTTTTACCTTATACTTGAGTATGAAAAGAAAAAAAAAAAAATTTGAGCGCCAGGTGTATAACTTTTTAAGGAAGGAAACTCGAAATCGCGTCCGTATCTCCATGGGGAAGCGGTCAAACACGTACGAACTTCCTCGTATGTTTTTTTACTTTCTCCTTGCACTTGGCCATAAATCGGAGTGGCCCGTTACAGAAAACGATACTACCTCTATCATACTAATGTACACACATACATATATGTGTGATTCGTGATGCGCAACAAAGACGACAGAAGCAAGGACGAAATAACGATTGAACGTCCCGATAAACGAACTGGCTTCGGAGATAATATAGGTATGAAAGGAGGGAGACGCGAAGAGCCTGTATGAATACCAATGTGTAGTTGTTTGTAACAGAGATGTGACAGTAACGGGGAAAATCTGGGGGATACCCGAGAAACTCGATATATAAATACGCCAAGGACGCGATTGTTCCCTCGCGGCTTTCATGATTTTATTGTCTCATACGTCTGTTTGTTCGAAGGGAGAAGCGAGACCTGTGCTAATGGTTATTAAGAAATCCAATGAAAATTAAGAAATCCATCATTTGCAAAGTACGAAAGAAGAAAAAGTCAGAAGTCTTGCTAATTCGATGGCAAAATAACTCTCGCTAATTAAAATGGTTAACCAACTTGAGATAGCAACGTTGACAGGATTGGCTCGATTTTGTTAAAGGAGAAAGAAAGGTAAAGCGCAAAAGAAGACAATCCATTAAAGAAGACAATCCATTAAAGGGTGACCTATAAATTTGGATACAAAGAGAAATCGGAGGTAAGAAAAAAAGAGCGAGTGAACGGGTACGATAGAAAAGTTTAGTGGTTATAGGGAGGCTTAGAAGAAAATACCAAAATTGGAAAACTAGCCATTTGTCTTACACTTAAATATTTACACTCACTATAACGTTTTTTCTCCTTCGTATTTTTTCGTTAAAGCTCTCCCTTAGTTTATTTTTCTCCTAACAACATAAAAAAGACGTACCTCGTCTTGGTTATAAAGATGGTATCTCAGTTTTGAGCTAAAAAAATTATTTGTCGTCATTTTAAGTTTAAATGTATCAATTTTTAGAAAAGCCATATCATTTAAAAACTACATTCTTTTAATGTAAAATTCATACAGAATTAAGAGAAAACATGATTTACGATTGATGTAGAAAAGTTTAAAACATAAAAAAAATTAGATGCTACATTTTTTTTGTACAAGTACAGTAGAAAAAAAAAAAAAAAAAAATAGAGCACTAACATGAATTGATCTCTAATTTTACACTGCAGTGGAACAAAAAAAAGTCACGAGTTTTGTAAAATATTCGTGTATTTTGTGAAGAGCAAATTTATGTAACGATTGGCACAGATGAATGCTCACCTGATTGTCAACGCAGAAAGTCTGAAACTAAAGTTTTGAATTATTCCAAGGTATATATGTCTACTACCCTTACAAAAAAAAGCATACTCGAAAAACAGTTATTTTTTATGAATATGTCAATAAGAGCTTGAGTGTAACATCAAGTTTTTGACGTGACCTCATTCTCTTTTTCGTTACTCATGTAGCAAAAAATTTTTTTTTGCCATTTCGACACGAAAGGATGTCGTATGTCATGTTATTCACAATCGTAACCTGGACGCAAAAAATTTTTTGAAAGAGTCACGAGTAATAGAGAAATGTGATACCTACTTTGAGACGAGACACATATGGCTTTGATAAAAGAATATCGAGAAGAGACCAAATGATTTTCAAAACCATCGAGACTTGAGGCTTCGTAAAAAAAAAAAAAAAACTTTTGTCCTTTTAACATATTATTCGATTCAATATCGATCTATCACGATAAATATAATAATCTCCCATAATTCTATAAATCAACCAAACAACATTGTCGAACGTAATGTACCTATTGCTTAGTATTTGCATGAAATCGAGGATAGGAGATGATTTCGAAATCTGGTGGTCGCGTAATCCTATTATACCACTGTTACATACAAGCCTGTGTCAATTACGTACGTTCCTTTCACAGTATCGGCATTGATGTGTAACTCGCACACGTAATTTTCAAGATCCAACATCTAAATCATCAAAGCAAGGGAGAGTAATACACAACGAGACTGCAACATTGGGTGGGGCACGAATATATTCCAAATCTCCCTTTCAGCTTCGCTATCGGCCGCAGTTTGAGTTTTGGGGTGGGCACCAATTTAGTCGAGGTGTACGTTACAAGGACGACAATCTTTTGTCTAATAATCGCTGCGCACTTTGCCGACACATATTCATATATATATATACATATATATATATATATATAAACATAACGTTGTACGAAAACACTACCTTTCACGTAATACAGTGCAATAGCAGCGAGAAAAGGGAGGAGAGCGATTTCAGGCTCCAAATAACACACCCTGCGCGCGGGCATTTGGCTACGTGAGCGCGACCCAAGCCGTTTGCCGCCCAATAAAGCCCAGCGAGCTTGCACAAGCTCCCACTTCTCTCTCGGAGCAAAGATGGCTATGTGTGCTGTGTGCTCCGCAGGTGTGCAGAAAAAAGATGCGGTCGTGCCTGAGCATGGAATTGCTTCAAGGAAAGCGAAAAAGTGGCATTATCTGTGTGTAGGTAAGTTTTTGTAGATGATTTGGCGAATGGTCATTTTTTGCCTTGTGCGTTCATGCAAAGTGCGTTCATGGAAAAGTATACACTATCTGTATAAAGTGTGGACGAGTTTTAACACAGAAATATAAAACATATCTTCGTATTCGAATCAAACAAATATTGTTTGCAAGCCAAAAAGGACCTGTACGTTTTTTGCTCAAACTATTAAAGTAAACAATATGTACTTTTAAAGTATTAAAAATTTATACTGAATGACTTACAATTAATTTGTGCAAAACGCAAGTTTGTGTTAAACGCAAGTCTTTTGCAAAGATTACACGTATTCGTTGTTTTACAATGGGAACTTGTTTCAATGAAATTTACAAAAAATTTACGTCTCTTAATGTATACAAGTATATTATTGTTAATTTTTTTTCCTTATTCTATAAATTATATCACGCAAAACAGAAAATTTGAAAACCATATGCGATTTTTTTGTGGGTGATTAAATTTTGAGAAGACGTATGGGTCTTTAAGTAGCAGCGATTAGCTCGATTGAGAAGAAGTAAAAAATAATAGCTAGTACTTCATTCGTGATATCGTTCGCAAAATAATAATATGACAATGAATAAACCTGACGTACTATCATGTATTTTTAGAAAAAAGTGTTCACTCACTTCACACATTAAAGCGATCAACTCGAGGGTATAAGTTTCCAAAAATCCGAAAATGAAAAAATTTTGATCGTTAGTTTACCTATTTATACCCCAAAAATTATCTCTAACCTCCCTCTTAAATTTCTTTTTCCCCCCATACCACTCGATGGATATATTCGCAAATCATTCCCATCCTAAGTACAAAACCAACCTTCCCATCCCTCGAGAAAGCTCGTTTCATCGTTCAGCCGCACTTTCCGATTCCCATCTGTCCGCTTCACCTTTTTCCCCGCCATACCCCTTGAAAGGAACCATTCCTCATCGCTCAACCTTTCCTCCATCCATTTTTGCCGATATACATTTTCCTTCTACTCGCTATTTTTTTTTTTTTTTTTTTTTCACCTCCCCCATCTTTCGTTCCCCAACGCGCAACGACCGTGCGTCTAGACGCGTAGGTGCGAGTGCCCGGGAAACGACGAAGGATACGTCCCTCCCGGCCGGCATATCTTACCCCCGTTTTTATATTTTTGTTGTGTTTTTTCTCCTCACGTGAGTGTATGTTTTTTCCTTTTCACCCTCAAAATGATCCCAGTAAAGAGGAGGAAGAAAATCACAGGGGGACAAACGTGAGACGCCTCGAGATGAGATTTACCCCGACCGTACTTAATGATGTGCACATGACGACGAAGAGTGGCTGAATTTGCGAGATCGTTCTCTTAGGTATTTTTTCGCGTATTCGTTGAATCTCGGCAGATTGATTGAAATAAAAGTTGAAATCAGTCGCTTTCAAGGTGCAGTCGCACAATAGTACTCGAGATTCAGTAGAAATATCAATGTTTGGTCAGACGTGGCTCTTACGAAAATGCGATCGTTGTAACTTTGTGTGTGCGTGTGGGACTTGGTTGGAATTCAGAATTTTTGCAAATACAAGCATTGCCTTTGATAATCTGAGATTAATTTTTTTTTATTACTGTTATATAACCGCGCCAATGGACAGGGATGCTTGTACAACTGGTTAATCAAAATTTTTTTTTTCTTTTAATTCTGAACAAATTTCTTTAAACATTTAGCTATACTGTGATTAAGACTGCTACAATTATATTTATGGTTTTGGTAGTAAACAATCGATGAAGCACTAGCTAATGGCACATTCGTGTGGATCTGGTTATTGGTCGTAATATTACATAATAACATATTTAACAGAACATATTTACAAAACAAAAGCATCTGTGACTTTTTCTCAGATATCCTAAACTCAAAAAACTTTGACCAAGTTATTACGTCTAAATTTAGTAGTTATAGTTATGTTTCATTGATAATTGAACCGTATTTAAGATACCGACAGTGCTGCGTTGAGAAGTTCCTTGTAGAAAATTATTGTTTTATGATGTAATTTCCGACCCGATTACTAATATCAACTATAAAATTGCAGTTAAATTAAATCGACTGGTTCCGAATTATTTTTGGGTGCATATCAATATTTCTACTTTGAGAGTTTCGTAAAAAATAAATAAACAACAATTTAATTAATTTTCCACCACACCTTTTTGTAGTAAAAAATGACTGTCGCGCAGAAAAAACAGAATGTTCGCGATACCAAGCCGAAGTCAATGAGTTCGTGCACAACATACATTTTTGTATCTTAAAGAGAGGAGTGAAAAAACAAATCTAAATTTTTCCGTCTACTCATAATTTTTCGCAGATTTCACCATGTATACATCACACATAACAGGAATTTCCTTATTATTTTCGGGTGCGTTACACAGGCTTGAAGCAGAAAAATTGAAGCTCAACGGGGTTGGTCCACACATAATACCTTTTCGTGCAATTCACGTGAATACGAAATCTATTTTCGTACAGAGCTTTCATGTGAACGTACTCTCATATTCCACTCCAATGTTTCAAAGGAGAACGCATTCCTTTCATCTTGTCTTGGTATTCGTTTGTGTATTTTATTTCTCAAAGGCACGTCTTTTTTTTTTGTTTCTTTCGTGGAGGGTTATTTTATAATTTCTTTTTTGGTACCTCACTTTACGAAATTTCTCGTTGTTTGCCATTGATGTTCGGAATTTTTTCAAGTATTCGCCTGTACATGAATTTTGTACTGATTTATCTCCTTTTTCTTGTACATCACGTGTCAGACAGATTTTCGGGTGATTATTATTATTATTATTATTATTATTATTATTATTATTATTACAATAGCATCAACAGTTATCTACCCTAAAGCAGAAATAACTAACAATAATACTTTGCTGGATTGATAATAAGTAAGTAGCATTAATCTTTCAGTAATTATACTGGTATTGGGATTATGCCTTTACCACGTGACCTCAGTATATATATGACTAATATAGAGGGGAGAAATAACACATCAGGTCTCATNTATTGCAAATAATTTTCAAAGTACCACTATCATAAATGTAGTACATAAAATTAATAAAATTTCCATCGTTTGAGAAAAACTTACTATTTCATGTAGTTGTATACCTAGAATTTTTTAATTAATAGTTTCTTACTGCACCACATTAAAAGACCATCTAAAACAATTTTTATCTGCCATACGTCAACAAAAATAAATTGAAATCAAGTAAGATGCAGTACAATCGCGACATTATCGAGTTGCAGACAGGAATCGTTTAAATATTCAATGCAATTCAAAATATCTGGCTGTTTCTCTCTTTTCTCTTTAACGCGATGTAAAATCAATCAGTTCATTATCTCCTTTAATTGAAAACCCTCTGCTATTGGGACTTTGTGTTTGTAATTTTAATTAGATTTTCGCCTTTGATGTGAGTTTCATGGAAATTCAATGGCATTCGACAAGGTGACACCGTTTTTTTTTCTCTTTTGTAAGGTAACTGGCTGGTTAACCTTTACGTAAAAGCGAATAATCACGACAGAGCCTTGATTCTGCGCTTTCTATCGTATAAATTGATACTTAAAATTGCAAAGCATAGTTTTTTGTTGTAAATTGAAGGAGATTCTTTTAAAGTACATGAAGGAAAATTCCTACGGAAAAGATGAAGAGGAAAAAATTTTTTAAACCAGTATAATGTAAAGAAGGAGCAGAGTAAAGGAGTAAAAATTTTCAGCGTAATTTGAATTTAAAACACGGCTTATTAACAAGTGGTGAGTACTACTTCTACTTCTACATTATTGTCTTTGAAAGGAAAAGTACATTAAAGTACCTATTCTTCATTATAACTCGTTTCTCTCACAATGAGAAAAAAAAAAAACTAAATTTTTCAACATACGAACAAAAGGAAACTTCTGCTTAATAAAAGTTAACAATAGGAAAGACGCTACAGATAAGACTCTTCGCTGAAATTTAAGAATTCCAGGACATATGTTCAGGGAGCGATTGAAAATCATGCTGTAGAAATTTTTTTTTTTTTTTTTCGATTCATATACGAGCTGACATTGTTACAACAACGATTCTTTTAATTATATCATCATCTTTCACAACTTAAAAATACTTACACTCGGACTCAAGTATTTTTGTTTCCACATGTAAAAATATGCACAATAGACGAAAGTTGGGTTATTATGTTGCAATAAAATTTTTTATGAAACTACACGGAACTTGTGTATTTTAAATACACAAGTTGTATATTTTCTCGAACTGTCAATAAATAAAACATACCTTGACTGTGTGGTAAAACGGCAAAGTTCTCAAAAAGCCCATAGTATAAAGCGCACAATTATGCATCTCATATTATATTGGAGGAAGTCATCAATATTCGAGTAGTTGTCGCGTGACTGTGCGATGTTAATTTGTTACGAAAATCAAATTGTCATTCGGAGGCGATCGCGCTTGATGACGCTTGGATAACGGGACCGAAAGGTACAGTTTGGACGCTCACGGGAGAGTTATCAAAGCATTTCGAGTTTCGTAAGAGTCATTTTTGTATTGTAATAATTTTTTTTTTTTTTTTTTTTTTTTCGTACTTGCGCAGATGGGAAAAATAATCAGCTTAGACACATGCTGGTAGAAGTAGCAATGAGGATATGATGTTAATGCGGGTACGGTGAATCCTGCACTCATCTCTTTTGATTAACACACGTGGTAAATTTATTCATACAACTCTGTAAAGATAAATACAAATTGAGCATAGATAATTTACCGTATACTTGAAACCTAATTGTCACGTAAGTTTTATTTTCAAGTCCTACAGTAGTAGGTCAAGAGCTTTTAGCTATAATTAGACAAAAATGTTCATATAATTGAAGAAAAAAAAAAAAAACCAACAAAGAAGTCTCATTGGCGTTTCAGTAGTATTTTCATCATTAATTTCTTATTACAATAATTTTCTTTTCTTTTTTTTTTTTTTTTTTTTTTTTTTTTTTTTTTTTTTTTTTTTTTTTTTTTTTTTTTTTTTTTTTTGCAATTACTACTCATATTTTTCATAAAAAAGTTTTGTACGGTGGTTAATGTATCATAATTCATCAGTACATGAAACTGACCCATAAAGTACGTACATTCATCAAAATATTCATCAATCAATCAGACCAAGACATAAATAGCCTCGAAAGTGCGAATACCTGATGTAATTTTTATACTTCTTTTTTTGTACTACATAATCCATCACAGTACCTACTTGTGACACGAATGACTATTATAATAATAGAAAGCATTAGACTCAAGAGATCTAGTGAATACAAAATTACATTGTATTTAATTATTATACCAGATACTTATGACATACTGTGTTAAAATTTATTATTTTAACCGTCAGTTAATTTTTGTTTCCATGATAATTGTGAGTTTATAAAATATAGGTGATTTTTTATTTAAATCCAGTAAGTGAACATTTATGAAAACAGATCTGCAAATGCACTACTGTATTTAACAACCATAATAAAAAATACCTTCGTTTATAACAATAATATCGATAATAATGATTACTATAACAGTAGTAATAACGATAATGAACCATTACTCAAATAATAAATATTTTATTACCGTTACACATTAAATAAACTATGAATTAAAACAATAAAAAAGTAGTTACAAATGATTGTAAGGACAGCTATTAAATTATTAAATTAAATTGTTAAATCCTGGAAATAATAAATTTTATTTAAAGGTAATGATATATAATAAACGAATATTGAGTATTGCAAGCTCTAATTATAATATCCCTACAAACCAATTTTCTTTACCTCCAGTCTGTTCACAATGCGTATTGGTACAATTAGTTTTTTGGAAAAATTTTCCAATGGTTTACAACAATTTTTATTCTCCGGTTAGAATTTTTACAGCACACTTTGACAAAAATAGTACAGTATCTACTAGCTAACCAAATAATTTTTTTTTTTTTTTTACCCAAAAAAGTCCATTTTCGGTGAAACTAAGTAGAAACAGCTGAGTAAAGTAAGACGCACCACGATGTGCGGAGAAATTTAAATGAGGTCGAAATATCGTCTGTATAGTCAATAAACAATTATGTTAAAAATCAATCGCAAGATTCAGTTGATAATACCATCGACGAACAAAGTAAGTTAAATAAAAGAGTGCAAAAAAATAACTCCTTCGATACACATAAATCTGTCAAGCCACTGAGTTAACAGGATAATTTTACGCATAGGTCCATCGAAAAATATAAATAAGCAGAACACAAAAATCAATACACATCACCCTCTCGCATTGTAACCAACCCCGTGGCGTCATACCAATTCCAAATGTATTCATGTACCCTTCAATCGCACCGCACTACGCAACTTCACAGCGTTCACATTAGTATTACCCTAAAAAAGTATAATTTATGAAACCAAGTAAGTAAAAACTCTCTGGTGTAAGTCGCATACGGAAATAAATTGATTCCCTGCTTATCGTGCACCAATGTGTATGCCACTTTTCCATCGTCATTGTCACCACATTCGCCAGACCTCAATACATACACACACAAACACATACACCCTTATACGTACGTGAGCTCCTTATCCCGTTTCTAGCGCGTACGTCATTGACCTAATTAATCGACGTCAGTTCAATTTCACCAATTATCAGCGAAACGGTAAACGGTGCACGGTTATGCGTCCACTGAGGTGTGCACGTGTCATATGGAACGCATCCATACTGATTAATAAAAGAAGCTTATTTACGTAGACATGATATAAAAATATATCTATACCAATAATATACGTATGTACATACGCCCCACAATGCGATTTCTGCTTCACATGTGATAAGTTAGTGTACATGCCTCAGTCTATATACCGAATCATGTGCCACCTGTTTTGATAATACTACGCATCTGGTCTTTAAAATTTATAAACGGTCTTATAAAAGTGTGTCACAGTAGCTTTTTGAGGTGCATGACCTCAACTATTTTCCTTACTCACGGAATAATTTTCTCAACGAAATAAGACCAGTCCCAAGGGAATTTAAATAGCTGCTTTTTGATTCATTTCTAAACAATATGACGGATTGCTTTCGAGATTTAATTGATCTGGGCTGATCACGAGGTTCGTTCGTAGTAAAAAAAATTCAGGAGTATGCGTATGAGTAATGTAGAATAGAATTAAAATTTCAAGGTAGAATGGAGATTAAAGGAGTATTTGTTTTTAAACTAATTATTTACATAGTACTTAAAAAATTTAAGAATACAAACGTTCGATCAAATTCCAGGGGGGGGGGGGAAAGACGTGAAAAGCGTGCAGGGGCGGAGCAAATCTCTTTTACCAATGTTTTTTTTTGTCTAAACATTGATTTGAAAAATTTTCCAGTATGTGATTAAAGTTTTGTGACATGATTCGGTAGCATCAACAAATCTTCCTTTCATCTAATTGGTTACTGTCAGTATTGAATTTTGCTATTGAAATAATATGCTCGTATATATTTTTGATTTAAACATACTTGCACTTTGTCGTAGTAAATCAACAAAGTAGTTTTTTTTTTTAATTTTACTATTAAGTTATTTCCTCACTCTAGTTTTATTGTTTGCAAAGTTTTCATAGAAAAAAAAAATGTGTTTAAAATGCGGTATTTTATCATTAGAAACAAATACATGTAAACATATGATATAACAGCATTAATTGTGATTAAAATCTTTGAAGTTTTGGTATATTTTTCATATCTATGAATATTTACATCAAAAGTTGACATTTTTTTTTTGTCAACTGTAGGTACAGCGTAAAGAAAAAGAACAAAAAAAAAAAAAAAACTACTGACAGAACTGTGCACCGGACAAAAATCCAGGTCAAATCGACAATTTCGTTGTACAATTTTCCCATACGCCGCACGCGCTGATTTTTGCGTGACAGAATAGCCAACTCGTGTTATTGACAAAACACTAATTTAAATGTACGCGCACGGCAACCGTATACCCTATTGTTGCCTACTCACGTCCACATCCAAAAGGGCACGTGAGCAAACAATTCTTACAAAGAAACGCAAGGAGGAAAGGATTCTACCACGAAAATACGGTCCTATGTACACATGTGGACACGAAAATTCCCTCATGAATGTACACGTGTAGAAGGGCTTTATTGTCATCCATCGGTTTTTTTGTGCTCAGGGGTCATCGTATAGGCCTCTACTTGCCCTGAGAGCGCAATAATGCATTTATTATTATTGCATGCGTGCCCACCAGTATCAAGCTCTATATTTAGCAGAGGACGACAAGCATGTCTCCGATGTTCGATGCAGATCACGAGATGCATACGGGTATGGTCGACAATGCAAACACACGCGCCTCTACACCTATGGTTATTGGGTATTAGGTATAAGATGCCTATACGTGCATTTGGGTGTATATGTATCTGTTGTCCTGGGCTCTCCATACATGCACACCAGTGCGAGGTGCAGGTGTGTGGACAAAAGCTCACGGGTATATACGTGCAGCAGAGTGCTCCAGATCTCCGGCTCGCTTCCCCTTCGTCCATATTCTGCGGAAACTCGAGCGAAAGCTTTCACGAAAGCTCCGCGCTTGTATATATATACATCCATATATGTGGGCACACGCGCTACTTGGCTTTCGGATAATGTTACACGTATGCGTGTATTTCCATGCACATACGTGTATCAGGTTGAGTCGTGTTGGAGCGCTATTACGTGCACGGCAGGGGATCGTATGGTTGGAACGAATTACTTTTTCCTGAGCAGAATCGAAAATAACGGGAGGAAGATTGTATTCGTAATTTGAATTCGATCGTAACTTGAATTCGAAATTGGGTTTCAAAGCGTACATCCGTCATTGGTCCAAAAACAGGTTTTTTGCGTCCAAAAGAAAAGTTTTCACTCGAAAACACAGCAACAACAATCAGTTCAGGCTTTACTGGAGTAGTCGGCCAAAAAAAAAGTAATTAAAAAGTAGTATGAATTTATATACCCTTAGGTTACATTTGATTTAACTTTCCAGTGCAAAGTTATTAAAACAAGATTGAAATTTTAATGACTGTATAATACAGTCACGTCGAAAATTTTGTGAGGCTCAACATTATGTGCCCGTAGTTGAAGCTACTATTGATTTTTCCTCAAAAATGCAGCATACCTCGTCAGCCACTTTGAAAAATAATCGATTTTTAAAGTTAACTACTCTAATACTGAACTACGTTCAATAAATGGGTTCGTTGGTTTTGGTATCGTCTACTTAACTTTTTTGAGAAAAATATTTGCTAAATGTTTTTGAAACAGCTCAATTATAATTTTGTAATAAATTTCCACAAAACTTATTTTGAATTTTTAACGACTTCCGTTAACATTTAAATCACGGTTATACTTGTACTTGTAATTGTTATTTATTGACTTCCACGTAATATCTCGCTCTACGTAATAAAACCACGCGATTCATCACCAAAAAGGTCAAGGATACTACTGCACATGTACCTTTCTTAAATCATCTCACATTATTTTTCGTCACCATCAATTATACTTGCGTTGCTCATGCACAGCTAGCAGGCGGTGGAGTACGACTCGGAGCTCATTAACGCTGTATTGTCCGAATCGTCGTTTGTGCTTAATATTCCACATCACCATTAGATGACAATACATGTACACACATATATAACGTCACGCGCACATCCTCGTGCACGCATGGAAAACGAAAATATCTGTTAGAGGTGCGGGCGCGTTCGAGGATGGAATTTTACAAATGTCAGCGATCACTGATGTTTTTTGATGACCCATGTTTTTTGGATTTTGCATTTTTCCGCTATTACGAGGAAAATGGTGAGCTTTTGGGTTGGGAATTTGAATGGATAAGGTCTGTTTTTTTTTTTTTTTTTTTTTTTTTCATTTTCCCACCACTATGTGCTCAATATCATTAAAATGAAGTACCAACAACCAATGATTCGTTGTATTTTTATGCACGCCTGTAACTTACATACAGAAGCAATAAAAAGAAAGAAAGAAAGGAATATGACCAAAACTCAATGAAAAACTCATTGATCTTGGGTTGCCACTCTACCGTTAAGGTAAACGCCCCAATTCTCGCAAAAAGAATAATATTAACGTATTTGCTGTCATTATAATGGTTCTACTTTTTATTTATCTTTATGAATATGAAAGAAAAGCTTATAATTATTTATGAAAAAAGGACCAATTTTGATGAATGACTTCACAAATATGAACCATACAAATTATATCGTACAAACTTCAGCGAATGATTTATATCATTATAATATTATAATGAACAAATAAACTTTTCAAAAACAATGATTTTTTTTTTACGAGTTAAGTAATTTAAATTATATCGAAGTGGTGTTTTTTAATAAAGTTTTATCACAGGGGCATAAATTTTGTTACAATCGGTACAAGGTCTCTTATGGTTACGTACACTCTGGTCTCGTGATTTTTTCATAAAAAAGGTATTTTTGCAATCCTAAATAAAAAAAATAATAATAATGGTAAAGTCACGAAGCACCAGTGTAAATCAAAAATCCTACCTTTTGAGCACACAACTAAGTTAAATAAAAAAAAAAAAAAAAAAGAAAATAAAAGAAAAACGGACGAGGGTACTTGTGCTCATAATAGGGGCATTTACCTCAGTGTGTATATCAACTTGTACCTGCGCTCATCCCTCAATATCCGTAAATCTGCATCTAAAGTGTAGCAACAACTGTAAGACATTAACCCCTCCCCCCACATACGTCTCGAAAGCTCGTGCTCTCTGGCCTTTTTCGTATTACATGTAAGAACATCCAGTCCTTCCGCGTACTGCGCCCGTATGTGTATACCTACACAGGAATAATTTAAGTCGCAGAAATGGGCTACGCGTTCGGAGTCCCCACCTATATCAGCCTATCGTACAGCACGTGCAAGCTTATCCCGCGAAAAAGAGAGAGAGAGAGACACGGTATACATCTGGGTCACCCTCGCGGGAGTACCCGCATCACGCTCACGTACAACACATACGTGTTGCGCTCGTTCGCCCTTAGCCTTGTACACGCGAAAGCTGGCCTTATATACACGAGCTTTCATTTCACAGGGCTTCGTTACGTTGCACGGCTCGTGTTTGTGGACACGTGTGCGGTATTTGAATATTTGGTATTAAAGGCCAGTATGTGCGGTGGTGGTTCCGTTTGTGCCCATGTTGGATTTTTTTTTTTTTTCACATTTTATGAAAAAAAAAAAAAAAAAACAAGTCGCTAAGCAATCGGTTTATCATCACTAAGCAATCTCATATAAACAATTTTCATAAACTTCGCTTTTAAATATACCACTCCCGTGTCTTAGAATAGCTACTGCATACAGTTATTTGGGTCATCACTCTTACTTCAACGAAATTTTGAAGAATAATTGAGTAATTCTATAAGCTTCATCATAGTTCTCAGACAATGAATTTATGCCTTTCGTTAAATTTTCAATTGAAGATCCCTACTCTGGGAAACAGTTTATTTTTGCACCATATAATCTCCTCGTCCTGAGTCTTTACACGTACATCCAAATACAATACTTTGGATTTATATTTAAATACGTTACTTTATAAAATAGTTAATAATCTTTCATATTTCAATACTTTTTTTCTAACTGGTCAGTTTAAATTGGTCGTAAAAATTACAATATATAACTAAATACATACAATACTCGCACACATACTTAAACATCATTACAAACATTTTTCAGAGTATAGTGTACCACGATAGCACGTCCTACCTTACTCGTCTGACTCTACTACTTCAGTTTGCAGAGAATCAAAACAATCGACTCAAAAATTAAATATACAACAATAATAATAATCATAATAATAATAATAATAGTAATAATAATAATAATAATAATAACAATGACAATAAGGATAATGATGATAATAATGACAACAAT
>NW_019379487.1:1573484-1621146 GCF_000648655.2 Copidosoma floridanum | reverse complement strand
TATATATATATATATAAAATACCAAGACCACGTAGTTTTAACAAAACAGCTTTTTCCTACACATTTTTCCCCGCTACACGAGACCATATTGCACCACAATATGTTTCAGTCGGATGTACATCAATCTCCCCAGCGCCGGTATACACACATGCGTGGATAGGTACGGGCTTGCCGTCTGCCACTGCAGCTGACATACAACCGCCCCGAGCTGAAAGTTGATTAAATTATCCGGCAATTCGCTCGTGTACACCGTTATTGGCAGTTATACGCGTACGACGTGACTCGATGACCCTTTTGTAAAGCCTATCCGTGCATCAATTATATACCTTACCTTATACCTATCCCTTTCCCGGCACCAACATAGTTCCGCCCGGGAGTAATAAAAGCGTCTCATGTACCGTAGCCGGAAATTAAACCCCTTGACAGTAGACTGTGTATAGGGACGCGCGCCCTGAGATTTATTATTTCATCGTTGATTGGTACGCAGCGGTATTATAAGCAACGAGTGCCCAAAATCCCTCATAAGTGACCATCACTGTGTCTGCTATTTTTTTGACGCTGCATCAACGGTTTTAACTTCGAGTGCATCAGTGCGTAATGTACAAGCGGTTACATCGTGTACTTGGTGTACTTGGGCGTGAAGACACGCGTGTGTCAATCGCCTTCCTCGCACACTAGTATCGTAATGTACTATTTCAAGACGATTCACACTTGTATTGTGCGTGAAGTTAAACTTCACACACTGAGTGTAAAAAAAGTACTTAGTACCAAATTTTTTTTAATTTATGGAAAGTTATTCCGAGTCACGCAATTACCCGCGTTAATCCCACGCTCTTGCGAGAAGCGCCAATTTTGCGCCTATAATTGCGTATTATTTATACTATGAAAATCGTTTAATAACATCACAGTTATCTGAAGGAAAAGAAAAATTTATTAAATGTCTTCGATTGACTAAAAAGCCATTTATAATTATTATTGGAAACAGTTTCCATGACTTCAAAATCCTTAAAATTTAACAATAATGTTGGTGGCTTTAATATTATTCTCGGGATCATTGACAGGTCGTCGCATGGAATTCGTATACTCATTACCGGGACGTTCATCTTTCACATCCGTTGCATATATAGTCGTTGGCGTAGCTGCACGTCCAACAGAAAATAAAAGGAGGAGAAAAAGAGCGAAAACTAAGCTCGGATTACCACTTTTATATACATAGGTATATATACATATATATATATACTTGTAGGGTTTGCGAGCTGGATCAATTTCAGCGATAAAAATCTCCTTTCTCGACCTTCTCGCGGGTTCATTCTGCCGGCGCTTTCTCTGGTAAGCACCGGTGGATGCGGAAAACGAGTTTTTTCGTCATTATAAACAAGCTGCGGAAAAACGGTGTATATTTCTTTAGTCTAATTGAATTTTCCTGAGATTTAGGTGATTTTCCATCATTTTTTGGCCTCAAATTACTTTGTTGTACTCGACAAATCGGTTTTATGTTCGACTCGACTGATTGAGAGCAGTACTAATAGATTAAACTTTTTGAGCTTTTTGTCGAGGGAAATAAATGTGAGGAAAGTTTTGTAAAAAAAAAAAAAAAGGCAATGACTTTAAATTTAATATTTCAGTGGCAAGTTGGTTAAAAAGTTTGAAGCTCTGATTTTTATTTTATTTTTGAATATTCAATAGTTACTGCAGCCAACCTGCAAATGGCTCTCCAGTTAAAAATCCCAAACATCACCATCCATCAAAAAAATCTTCTGAAACAAAAAAAAAAAAGAAAAAAAAATTTCTTGCTATAAAAGCACCCGAGATCACTAATCCATCACGGGTCTCGCACGAAATATAAAAGCGACTGGCCGACCCGCCTCTAGCGTCTGGCTCTCTTGGCGAAAACACCGAAAATAACTTAATAACCGTGGCTGCAGCGTAGGAATGATTTTTTTCTTTTCGTTTTTACGTTCTACCCCTGCATATGTGTACGCGCATGAATTCGCCGCCACGCACCTATATATTGTTTATGAAGTAACGACGAATTGGACCGCGTCCAACGGAAACAAAAGTCGCGGGAGAGAGAACTGCACGCGCGCGCTCGCGAAGAGCGATAAAGTGGGAATGGCACGTTAAAGGAATTTCCGTCTCGATTTTTTTTTTTTTTTTTTTGTTTTTCGTTTGGCGAGATATTGCGCGCTTAACTTAAGCTTCTGCCTCTAACAAAGAGTATTCGGGGGAAGAATTGCGCCCGAGAACACATGGGTTGTTCTTGAGAAAGGAAGAGCAACATACTGTGGATCACGTTTGTTTTCATTGTCTTTTTTTTTTTTTTATCTCAAGAGAAAAGTCATGTTGACGTCTTCTTTAGAGATTGCGATGTGCGCGTGAGTGCGCATGGGATAGGTATGCACACGGATTAATTGACAAGCTACCTACAGGCTCTTTTGTTTATTTATCGCTTACTTGTCATTATTTTTGACTGAGTGGCAGTGAAAAATAACGGATTGTTGTAGCTATTTGATTTCAAGTGCTGGTAAAACTGAAGAAAATTTATGATGTAAAGGAAAAAAAAAAAATCTCGATTTTGGTGGTCGTGATCAGTTGAGTGTCATTCGATTGAACCGTCAGATTCTGGGAAGTTCATAAAAGTGAAAGGGTATGTGAAACATTTGTTGTCAAGTTATCCAAATAATTTATCATTTTCTGAAGATTACGAACGGATACAATATCTCAAAAGATTAAAAAGAGGGTTTGGTTATTAATTTATTTCCTACGACTATAAGATCATGAAAATAGACACTACACAATACAAATCCGTACATTTTTCACAATCTCAACTAAGAATGGAGGTAAAGTAGGTTTAATACAGCAACGCGAAAAAAGGAATCATGGGTAACGTAATCCAGTAAAAAATGTATAATATTTTCGTTGACAAAGTTTATCCAACTTGGTATGACAGTTAATTGGTACGAAAAAAGCAGATTTCGATAAAAATATCTTTTATGGAGGCAGGAATCAAATATATAATCGAATAAATCCAGAGACTCATCGTAAAAAACAAAAGAAAAGAATAGAAAAGGATTTAAACTGATAAAAACAACGCAAGAAAAATATCGATGGAGCCGAGACGCTAGGTAATAGGAACCCACATACAGAATCTGGAGGGCGCACAGATAGTCGATGCACTCGATTCGAGTTCACTCCACAGATGTATAGGGACAAGAGAGGAGCCGCTGCATAATTCATCAATCCCCGGCAAAGCCTCGGATGGTATACGTATATACGGTCCAGCCTCTGCTCGCTCCTCCGATTCAATTATTCTCTTTGAAATGGTATACGAATCTTCCCGTTCTCTCTTGCGTTATATGGCACTTGCTCTCTCGGTCGTGGGTATACTTGCGAGAGGCGATTTTTCTCTTACAGGAAGGAGAAGGAAGCAACGGGGGAAAAGTGTGCCCGAAAAAGGGAAGAAGGACAGAGAATGAGCTTTGAAATTAGTTGTTGATGCGACTGCTACGCTGCCGCTGGCTTGAATTTTAAATGGCACAAGAGTAGCGTGAGTATGATAAAAATAGGTACTATTTACGTTTTGAGTTTCAAAAAAAAAAAAAAGAAGAAGAAGAATCCGGATTTCAAGATTTGAAAAGGTGTATGGAGATTCAAAAGTGGCACCAAACATTTCGATTTCAAAATTACAATAGGAACAACTCCAAATGATGCAGATATGACTTTCATTTAAAGTTCAAATTAGATACCATTTGTATTATGAGTTATGCAGAAATATAAAGGTTGAAAGAGATACTATGTTAATTTAACATGTATCTTATTTCAAAACTTGAATTGAGAAGAGTTTGGAGATGAAATTGAGATACTACCTAATTTTTTATATTAAAATACGTTATTCTTATTCCATATTGTGTTTAGATAGAGTTTGGATATTTAAAGACATACAGTCTTAATTGTAAGATTAAAATACGTACTGTTTTGATTTTGAATTTTAAAACATAGTGATTTTAAGTTTTGCACAGTCTAAGGATCTATTGAGGATGCTACCTTGACTTTGAGATTAATTGATTATGAAGGTAGTACCTTGATTTTTTTTATAATTATTTCTATCTTGAATTAAAGTTTTTATCAATACTATCTTGAAGTTGAGTTGGAAAAAGGTAGTTGTCTGCAATTTGAGTTTAATAAAGTATTGTGCTTGTAAAAAAAAAAAGTTTATTTAAAACCTACAGTTTAACCAATTGAAAAACCTTGCAAATATCTTTAACGGTACCTCTTTGCGCCAAGTATGAAAATTTTACTCTTTTTTTACAGGTCAACGTTTTTGGGAATAAAAATAAAAAAAATCTATTTCTAACGCTCAATGTCGTATAATGTACTTATCAGTGGTTCTCGACAGATCAATAACTTCCAATCACATGATACGCACGTCTGCACGCATATTAGCAATTTCCATTAATTTTCACTAAAACACAGTGACCGCGATCATTCATTTCATACATCATAAACGTTAATAACCTGCTGAAATATAATTCCTGCACAAAAGTGACCGTTTAACAAGAAGCGACCATTAAAAGTATAAATGAAAAAAAAATAACAGCCTATGAATAGCAAAACACATGAACCGTAAGTCTCTATTATTGTCCCCGTCGCGTCATTGTTTATTAAACCTTATCAATAAATAGAGCATTGATATTCGTTAAAAAATTTCCGTTACTGCGTTAATTTTAAACGCGTTATTATACTTGTCGTATATGTGCCCTTAAAACGTCATAGTCGCGCAGCAAAGTTACAGAAAAAAATACGATATGTATACAAAGCGACACCTTTGAATAACTACTGAGTACATACATATATATTGCGTATATGTCAGGATTCTAGTGTCTATGGTGCCATTGTTGTTTATCTCATTTCTCTTTGTGCTTATATACAACTAAACGAAAAGGATGAAACTGCAGCTGGAGATATCCATGACATTAAAGCTGAATGCACTATGCGTTGCTTTTGTACCATGTATTCGATACATTTTAATAGAAATGATGTCGTCTTGCATTCTCATTTTTTAATTGATTTTTGCAAATGAAAAAATTTTTATGGAATTTATTGATGTGAAATATGATTTACATGTCTAGTATGTACTGCAGGTAGTTGAACATTTTTAAAACATTTTTATTTTTTCCGTAACCCATTGACCTATTTTTAACAGGAAATCTGGAGCAATACGACGCGGAGAATTTTAAATAATTTTCAAATCAAACAAAGCCGTTGGAACTCACAAAACATGATGTCTCTGTATTATTTTTGGTTTGTATTCGATGTTGTGGGTGCGAATTATTTACCTGCAACAAAAAATAAAAAATTTTATTAGAACCGATTCATGTATATTTGAGTGATGTACAACTACAGTATAAAACATTAACTGATATTCATTTTTTTTTTCTATATCTAAAACAATAAAATATGTAATTTTAGTTGATAATTAAAATACATTGCTCATTAATACGATCTGTATAGTTTTTACTGGATATTTGTATTTAAATGACGAATTGTGAATAATAATTTCCATTAGTCGATAATCCATTACGTCATTATCCTACTGATTCGTAATTAAAACACGTCAATACTCATTACTTGATAAATTGAAAAAAAAAGTTTGTAATTCTAAATTACTTGGGTCATGCACAATTTAAACAAATGAAATCGTATCGTAAGTGCCTACTGTGATTAGTAATTAAAAAAAAATTTGATGAATTTGTTGCCTTATGTAAGGTGAATTGTTTAAAAATAATGTTTAACCGAATTGAGACTTCGGATTTTCGTCCAGCTTTTTGTTAGTCAAAGCGTTGTCCTTAAACTACAGAATAACCGATAAACATTTTTTAAGAATATCAATAATGATAAACCGAAGAAAATCTCACACCTGAGCTTTTTTTGCAAAAGCTACCCTATGAGGTACTAGTCGTGACCTACGCGATATAACTGAAAAAGAAAACTCGAGCGGTGTACCCCAGAGTGACAAACGATACACCTCCGCAGGCCTCGCGAAAATTCTTCCCCGTCACCTGCTTGCGGAACAAAGACAAATGCCCACCCACGCTTCCCGGAGCCAACCATCGCTCCTCTTTCCTTCGCTGGCAGCGCGTTGATTCACGCCACCCTCCACAACGCGAGGATGATTGATTTTCGATCGGCGCTCTCTCGGCCCGCGGTAGAGCAAAACAAACGCAAGAGCCGCGCATATATACATTATTCACGCCAACGCGCTCCCAAACTATTTTCCCAAAGCGATTTAATTCCCACTGATGAACCTTGCCTCCGTGGAAACGCATAATTCGCCGAGGAATAAAACCTCTCTCAGCCGATCTCTTGCCGATCTGCGGTGATTTATCGGACTGGGCGAGACTTGGGTTATGCGATTTCAATTGAAATCCATTGCTTGGCTGCTCACCTAATTCACGGCTCCATGAAATCTACAATCCGAGAGGAAGGGGAGAAATTAACTCGAATGGGGCGACTTTACCTTGTTTTTGTCGAGTGCTGCGTTGGAAAAAAAATGTTTGGGCCCATTGCCAGGACAATTAGTACACATTCTGCAGGTACGTGCAGTTTTCTCTTCACTTTCGTTTCGGAGAAAGCGATTTTTTTTTCGGGCGAACTTGCTATGGATGTACAGTGTGTAATCTCAACGATTACCTTATACATGTGGCCTGAACACCGATTTTATTATGCCGAATTTTAATAATGGCCTATCATATTCATGCGGATGGCATTTAATAAGTATTGTTATATTCAAGTTTAGGTACAGGTATTTACTTCAAAAACGACATATTACCGCAAATTTTCGAAAAATACTTAATACTTTTTGAGACACAGAGCCCAAGCTGCTCTTTTACAAAAAACATGGTTTATTATTTTAGTCATTCTTGAAAATTTTACTTTTCCTAGCAGTCCCGTGTAATTAACGTTCATATTAAACTAAACTTTTCTTATTTCAAACATGATTTCATTGATAATTAATTTGTAATGGTCGCATAATAGAAATGACTGAACTACACATTTGTGGCTGTACGCGATTTACAGAGGCAATGGATTTATTACTCCACGTCTTGTTTTGCATCCTTTTTTCCAGCTTTGCACATCTCGGATATTTTTCTGTATTTCTTGTTTTCTACTACATTTTTCTTCGCGCCCAGGTGTTAAGCGAGTGCGCAATCTACTTCTTAATCTTAGCAAAATTGTTACGTCACATTTATCACTGCGAGAAGAAAAGTGATAAATGGTAAATGAAAAATACAGTTTTTTCCAGAAACATCTAATATTTTACCAATTAACGAGAAACTTTTCGTACTATCATTCACGATGGTACACGGTAACCACGCCCGTTCAGAAAAAACAAAATTTTTCTGGCAAAAGTTCGTCATTCCAGCTTCGCTGACTTTCAAAGCCTCACTGCCGTCGCTTCGTGTTTATTTTTCTCTGTAGTATACGTACGCGCTTTTTTAAAACAAACTGCTGAAAAATCAATAGTATAACAGTACACCAGTGTACGATATTTAATAAACATGTGGAATAAGTCGAGCGTTTTTGTTTCAGTGAATAACTAAACACAAGGGAGAGCTTTTTTTCCGTAATTAAAGGGGAAATTCGTTCGTTTAATTATGTTTTTTAATTGAGGTGCAACTGGACACGGTATACTTTGGTTTTTTTTTAGGAAGCAAGTGGGATAGCCATTTGTATAAAAAAAAAAAAATAATAATAATAATAATAATAAAAAAAATAATAAGCTTGGCTATGGAAAACGGTCGAATAATTACACCAACAATTTATTTGGTTGTTTCATAACTGAATATTTATTCGACGGATACATTTTTTTGCGTTGACTTACTTTTGCTTTCTGAAATAAAATTAAAATTGCTATGAGCTTTAAATAATTCGTAATATTTTTGATACAATTATTAAAAAATATGAAGAAACACGGTTCATGCTGTTTCTCTCGATTAAAAAAACTGAAAGGCATCGTAAATGTTTTTATACCTGGATGTGTTCTGAATGTTCATAAAAAAATTATTTAAAAATTCGTGTCTCCATAAACTTAAACCGAATCGATGTTAATAAGATATCATGAAATATTTTATGTTGTCAAAAGGAAACTTAGCAAATAAAATTTGACATTAGATGGAATAAAATGATTTTAAAAGCTAAAATATTTAAATTACTAAAGTACCTTGAAGTATATCTATGCAATATCTAAGATAAACAAATGGATAAATGTATGAAAAAAAACAACAACATTTTTTCATTTTAATCGTTTATAATTTATGCATAAATATAATATTTTATAAATATTGTTTAAGCCCTTCAAGCTGGTCCTAATTTATGTTCTATGCTCGGATACAAAATATATTATAATACTTCATTTTTTGTGGCTTTCAAGACACAAATAAATTCATGAACACATGAAATGAATCATTATTTTTAGGGAATATTACGAAAGATTATTAAAACTATCGAGTCTTCGTATTAATCAAAATTTGTTTGTCCTACAAGCTGTAGTAGCGAAGCCAGTCCTTTCCTAACCAAAACAACAAAACCTCGTGGCACTTTAAGCCTGAGACCATTACAATTAAAAGCAAGTGTGCACTCAAACAGATGACCACGTCACATCGTCCGCTACCCTAAAATCTAATCCCATTCCTTTCCGCGAGTAAGTATACCTCCCCTCAGACGAGCCGCGCGGACAAAAAGACAAGAACGGCTCTGCTCTTTGAGGAAGCTCGCCCTCCCAGCCACCCCTTTGAGGTACCTCGTCGCCACGCGCATGCCCACGGAGCGGAGCAGCATTGACAAACTGTCGAGCCAGCTCGCATGGATATTAAGTCCTCGCGTGGATTTATGGCCGAGTCGGGAAAAAAGGGAGTCATTGCCGAGACACGCTTGCTTTTCTTTCGGTATATATAATCAAACGCATCAAACAGAAACGCGCACAGGGGGGCGTAGAAAGTTTATCTTCTTTCTTGTTTCTTTGCTTCGGAAAAGTACATTTTTTTCATTTGTCATTTGACGGTGGACGCTTGCTTTTACTTTTTCCAATGCTAGGACAAGGTAGTGCTTGGATGGGATTTATTTTGATTTGCGCTTACTTTGCCGTTGGTCAATAGAAGAGAGTTTTCTTATTGAACCACTGGTGATTTGAAAATATTGGAACGTTTTGAGGCATTGCGAGCGTGGATCATGGGATGTGTGTGGGTCGTACAGTGCATCCCAATTTTTTGGATCTTAACATGTCGTTGCTAAAATATGTTTAATTGTTGGAAATATTATTCTGATTTTTTAATTATTTCATTTTTTTTAAATAATTTAACTTGTTATTTGTATTCTGTTATGAACATTTTTTGAAATACGTATAATTAAATAATGAAGCACTCGATATGTTCATTAATTTTAATGGCTACTGAAATTGAAATTTTAGTAGGAAATATAAAGAAGTTAAATAAAAGCTTTTAAAATTATTTATTCAAATTTTTTCCTACTGAAAAAAATTTTTTTTCTCAAAATCAAATTAGTTTGGTTTATTTTAACATAAAAAAAGCTAACGACTTATAACTTACAACAAATTAAATTTGGTCAAACGTTAGTAAACTTTATTTATACATTTGAAGTTTATAGCTGATAATTAATGTGCCAGATTTTAAGCAGTTGAGCGTTTATTTTTTAACTACTTTTACATCATACGATATTTTTTTAATGTTTATTGTTGGTTAATTAAAAATAAATCTTACTCATAAATATACTGAAGCAAAATATAAAGCGTTGCTTAATTGTTTTAATAGTTTTTTTTTTTTATTCATGAATGGGTTGTATTCTATTATTACGTTTAAAGGTAGGACATACTCAAACAGATTCCAGGAAATTTCAGAAGTGACTTGGGTAGAAAATTGGTTTGCGAAATGCAATAAGTTTTATACAGGATTCCGAAGCCATATGATTTTCATTGCAATCAAGTTTTATCACTGAGATTGAGTTTGTGAATTAAAATTTTTCATTGAACTTTGAGATTAACAATTGCGTTATAGTTCACTGCATGCGCAAAAATATTTGTGCAGGCACATATTAATCATAACAGAGCCTAAATATCCACAATTATTTTAAATAAAATTATCTGTTTTGAGTAACGTCATTCCTACAATTTACTCGTCAATTGCCCTATTTTGGCGAAAAATAGTTTCCGCTTTATAAAAAACAAAAATGAGACAAACGAGGAATGAAAAAAAGTCAGTTCCAAGAAATGCGAGAGCACATTTTTAAAAATCACGTACCAAATTGCACACCAAAGGTCGAATACTATCTACGTGACACCGGGATTTTTTCGTCTGAGGCATTGGGCGAGTTGAAATCGAAAATCTAACGGATATAATACATACTTCGACGAGCGAAATAAAAAGAATTGAATGTGAACGAGAGACATTCAGCAGTTGTCGTGGAAGGCTATAAAGAAAAATCTATTTTTCGGGGAAAATATAAAAACTTGATTTTTCTTTTAGTATATGTTTCTCGAGTGGATGCATGTTTATTGTTATCCTTTTTTCTTTATACATATACCCACATAGATTTATAAGAAATTTTACCGTCGTTAATCACGAAATTGGTTTTCTGATTCAAATAATTCGTGCGAATTTTGAAGAAATAAAATTGGATCTTAGCAAACTTTTTTTCACTTTGTAACCATCAAATCGATAATATCGGATATTCGATCTGGCTTTACTGACTTTGGCTCTTCAAATTGCATTTATTAAAAATATTCAAGTAAGTTATAAGTGATGGCTATTAAATCTTAAAATACGTAAGATCGCTAGAGGGTACAAAAAAATCAGTTATTTTGTCGTTTGTTGATTTTCTTTTTTATACAATAAATATACCTTCTTCTTTATCAGCTCGTGTCTCCACGTAACCTATACTATACATTGAAATACGTAACTTATTTTTCCTGAATACCACCATTTTATGTCCATCATATTTATTGTATTTATCGTGCAGTTTAGTTATTCTCGAAAGTATTGAAAAGGGTTCTAAGAACTCTTAAAATCTGTTATTAGTCACATTAACACATAGTTTTCTTAAAGCTGCAAGCCTCTAGGGTAATTCAATCGATTTCATCAAAATCGAATTTTTCTACAGCTTAAAAAGAAATATTAGTAATAGAATTTTCTAAAAAGCAGTTGTAGCTCAGTTGAAGCCATAATCTAAGCTTTTGGAACTCCAAGTCCCGGTATCAATTTTTTCTCGACAGTATCGTGTTTCTACTGCTATCTTGTGTTTCTTATCAATTCAGTTTAAAAGTGATAAATAACAACATTTTTATTTTCGGCAATTCAAAAACAACCTTCAAGTAAACCGTTTTACTTATTTTTTAATAATCGTTTAAAACAAAGGAACTAGAAAAAAAGAATGCCAAAAGTCAAAAAGCTAAGATGAAGTGACAAAGACGTCAAGAAAGCCAAAAGAAAGCAAAGTTAATCAAATACGATAGAAGGGAGAAATGGGGTGGGGCAGTCGTGTGATACTTACTTGGCGGTCAACCAACTAATCATCGTCGATCTATCAGGAACAGGCTTAATTTCAACTGGTCTACACGCGGCCAGTTACATGATATGTATGTATGACACGTGTTACCCAACGTGTGCGTGTGTATGACAGACATACTGCAATTAAGGACTGGGATCTCTTAGGATGTTTCGCGTTTTTAGGCTCAAGGTTGCTTCACATAAGTACCTTACATTTTTACCAAAGCAAGAAGTGTCATCGTTGCTAAATTGTTTGTCCATGATATAATGTGTGAATGCTCCAAGTAGATTTTTTCACTACAAATTTGTAATTTTACACTTTAGGCCCTGAGTAATGAACAATAATGAAAATTTCACTGAAATAAAACTTTTTTGTACCACACTCATAATGAGTTACAGTTTTGACAGCCCAAAGTGGTGAAAAACATTAAAAAATCTAAAAAATATTGGTTTCCTCGTGTGATAATAAGTTGATACAAACAAAGAAGTTTTAAAAGCAAACGATGTAAATCTTTAAAATTATTTTAAAAATATAACACGTAACAATTCTGCGTTTATAAAAAAATTTTCATTCTTTTGTTCTAAAACTCCTTGAACGTTAAAAATAGGTAATAAAATGTATTTCCTTGGGCTGCATTGCTATTTGATAGTTAAGGTTCACGTGTAGTCGAAAAAAAGTCGTAACTTTCAAAACTTTAATGTTTTTATACATTTTTTCATAAAAGTAATAATTACATTGATAAAAATGATTGGCGCAAATTATTCTTGTGCTCTTAGATAACCGAAAAAAATTCAGTGAACAATACAAAATATTTGATGCTAACCTAAGTGAGCTGTATTGAATTTATAAAAACTAATTATTAAAATAGTTTATCATATAATCTGGTACAAAATGTAGCCATGATATAGCTTTCACACCAATGTTTAGTTTATCGCACTTATTTATCACGAAAAAATCAAGTCGTCATATTCTATGTAGAACATAATATGATTCAGTTTGTACTGACTTTAAGCTAGTAATAAATAACCAATACCCATATTTTCCCACACTATAATTAGATGTGGGTACACTTTACGTACAACTACATTTTCAGTTCATCAAAAGCGTATAATATAGTAAATCGATTCTTTTCCATGCGTATTTTATTAAAGTAAAATATATGCACAAAAAAATCATAACTAACCGTGTCGTTTGAAAAACTCGTATAAATGATCTTTACTATAACATTACATTACAAAATTGCCCATTAGTCGTGTATTTCAGTTTTACATGGGAATCTCTATCTAATAAATACGATACATCATGCAGAAATACGTTTTTTACTCCAATCGTTGACCAAACACGCTGTGATAAACTTATCTTGGCTCTTACTACCTTTTAGTACACGAGCTTTCGTACTATCTTAATATCGTCGTCAGATAAACGCTAAAACAAGGGTTCTCGAAAGAAAAAAAGAAAGAAAAAAAGTAATGTTTATCGTATACATGGATTGCCTTCGCCAGACCTTATCTAAGTTTACGACTACAAAAAAAATTTTATACTTTTCAATGAAATTAAAAAATCCTTCCTAACAAATATTATTGGTTTAATTATCAGCTTCTTTTTCAAACCGTATTTTATCAAATGGGTTTGGAAAAATTAACGCGACCTGGAATTCTCCGTTCAGCGTTTCTTAGATTCTGGCTCGAGAGAAAGTCCACAGGTCCCTTTTCCATAACCTCCTCCTCGATTATTTCGATATTTTCACCATCCTATGTGTACCTTGGCGTTTCATACACACAAGTATCACATACGCCAAAAAGAAGATAATTATTAAAAAAAAAAAAAAAAAACTCCCGTGTATTAAGTCTCCTCTTTCTCTCTCACTTGTCGTTCTCATCATTATTAAAACGCAAGCTTTCAAGCCTGCTAATAACGCGAACGAGGGTACACAGGGACTTGCAGGGGTGGGACGTAAAAGAGCCGCCTAAAATATTCACCTTCAACTCGAGAACACACTCTCCTCACGCTACTTCGTTCACCGCGAAGAAGTAGAAGCTTCTTCTCTGCGATAGACCCGCGAGGCCCTACTTTTACTTTTTTTTCCTCTCGGCTGTACAAGTGAAGCCTATATAAATATATATACAGCTTATAAAAACACACGCATACAAGAGAAAGGAAAAAAAAAAGAAGATGAGCCAAAACAAGATTTTATGGAGAAGGAGGGCAAAAGCTGTGCGAGAAAAAAGTTGAGCGGGAGCTTTACCAGCGCGGTAGCTCCCAAGGCGGAGTTTTTTCTTGCTTCTTCTTACACTAGATGTATGCCATTCTCGATGGAAAAAGATTAGGTACATATATATACACGCGTGCACTGTTGGAACATAGTCGTAAATGTATCAAGAAAACCGAGTCAGATAAGGGAGAGAGAGGGATATTGGTAGTGTAGGTGAAAGGGTGAACGCGAGAGATGAGCTTAAAAATATCTGAATGTAAACCACTTGATTAGATTGACCATAAATCAAGCCGAGCCATGGATGGTTCAAAACTCGTAAACACGCCCACGTGCGAGCTATGTCCGCGGTTTATGACTGAAGCGCAACTTTATTAAAACGTTAACCGAATACGTGCTGCGAGAGTGAACAAGTGCTTAAATTCTTTCCTCCCTATATATAGCTCCTACTTCGTTATCCCGTCGTAGTGGGTTGAAAAGTTGACTTAGTTTCAGGAGGAATTGTAATTTAATTAGGCGGAAGTTTAAATTGGTTCAACTATCGCCGGGGGGAGCGCCAACAATTTGAAAAACCCGTTATTTTGGCCAAAAGTTTTGCAATGCTTTACCACCATGCACTCTGAGTTTCGAAGCATCTCAGTTAACAGCTCAAATGACAGCTGACGTGTAGGTACAACATTAGTTGACTTTGGAACGTATGCTCTATAGAGCTATTTGTACATAGTACGCAACGTATGGTCCTCCAAAAAGCGAAAGAAAAGGGGGAACCCCCGGGCTTTCATTTGATTTGAAAATTCAAAAGGATTTCCCTGTAAAAGCTATCGCAGATTAAATCGAACGTGTGTGCGACAGGGGAAGTCGAATAAGTGCAGATTTTCATAGTTGTCACATGAGCCTGTAGCGCCACATCAACCCTGTGCGCATCTACGTATACCTGTAGTTTGGTTACATAAGTCAAATTAGTTGACGTTAATTGAATCGAGTTCCGAATCACCTTGGTAAAAGCACGTGGTTTTTGAAAACAACAAAAATATTAAAGCCTGGTATTGATTCGTTACGTGCGAGTGATTATTTTCATGATACTAGCCAACAAGTATTACATATTTGGATTATCCACGTAACGACTATTGACTGTACATCAGTGAAAGTGAACGCGGAGCGTAAAAAGTTGTACTGTATAACACTTGAAAAACTACATTATTGTTATAGGGCATCAGAATTTTTTTAACCCCATCTCGTACAACCAAAGAAAAGAAGTTGATATACCCTACAAGACAATCTTAAAAAAACAAGCACATATATTAATTCCATAAATAAACGTGTATAGATTCTCGAAACGAATAAAGAAGTTCGTCGAGTTGAACTGGTCGCTGTTGGAGCGTATAAGGAGGGACAGAGATAAAAGAAAAAAGAGCCCGAACAGGTATGTGTGTGTATATATATATACATGAAGTGACGGTGCGGAGCGTGTCAATCGCGTTTTTCTCGAGATATATCACTGCTCCTTCAGCGGCAATATTTCACGACTAAGGTGATGGAAAAGGGCACGCTGGAACCTATAGCTCTTCTCCAAAGTGGAATTCAGTTTTCACGAAGGAGGCGCTTAAGCTCGACTTTTTTTTCCGAGCCACTTGAAATACCTGGCATGTAAAGTTCGCCCCTTCTCCCTTCATTTTTTTTTTTTTTTTCGTTTCTTCGTATTAAAGACTTGCCTGCTGTATCTCGGGCTTTGCTAAAAAAAAATATTTTGTCTCGGTTTGGTTGTAAAAAAATGAGAGACGAGACAATCCTAATGCTAGCCTTTTTATTTTCTGCACCGGAGTGAAGTTTAAACTGAGAAAATCTTTGGAGATCGCTATGCTGTACATTTACATGAGATCAGTAAATTCCACAGTTTATGCTTGTAAGAGCCAGAAAACGACAGCAAACAATATGCCTGTATAAAAAAAGACCGAGTGAAAAAGTTTATTTTCCAATCTTCTCACTACTGGGCAGCAAATCACTGAGGGAAAGAGAAAAAAAAAAAAATCATCGTTCGTAATAAAAATAACGCTGCATAATTCAACTTTCGCTCGAAGCGATAAATCTCTGGGAGTCAGCGTGATGCATAAGAAGAAATGTAGGTCGGAAGTGTAGGTATGTAGATAAGCGTTATGACATAAGAAAAAAAAGTTGGAGGAAAAAAAATTTCAGGGCAAGGGAAGGGGCGAAAGGGGTAAAAGGTAGGGGTTAACGAGAGAAGGAAAACTTTGATGTAAGTATAGAAGCGGGTGACCGCGTGGCGATCGTTATATGCATCGGAGAGAATTTTATCGAACGAATCGATTGGATGGGAAACGATGTGCCTTAAATTACCACGATAATCCCAACTGGCTGCTTTTCCGTTACCCTTGTTTTTTTTTTCATTAATTTTTCCTTTTTGTGTTTGCGTTATTTATTTACCCTAGGTATTTTATATTACAATACTAAATCATAATATTGTCTAAACTCGTGTTCTTCTTTATCCGTTTTTTTTCCCTCAGGCGTTACTATTAAATCACTTTGGCACTGCCCTGTTTGGTATTACAAGTTAATTTAAATTATCACCTTGAGGTTTTCATGTATTTATAGATGTCTGCATGTAGAAGATGTATTTCGCTAATATTGAAATACTACACAATAGTCAGTAGGTATCCTTTTATTTAATTATTGTAAATCTCAAATGAAGCTTGTATAAGTAATAACACCATGATTTTCTTCCAGTAAATACATCTACAAACAAAATACGAGAGACCAATATAATCTTGCAAATAATGCACCCCATGTGATAATGAACTAAAGTCAAATGTTTTTTTCCAAATACTTTGTTAAACAAATGCCAGAGCACATGATCGTCCATATGTTTTCTTACTCCATGCCGAATTGACGAAACGAGGAGAGATTTACCAAGGGTCAATGTACACGTATGTATATACACACAAAGTGGCGGAGAAAATCGATTTCTCTTGGTTACTAATTCAACGGGGCGAAAAGAAAGCTGCCAATCTTTCAGTGTCGGCGCAACTACTGCAAGACTTCCGGGGGAAAAACCATCTGAAGCAGTAATCAACACGTTTGTTGTAACTTATTGGCCTAATTTCCTTCGTGACAACGTGCGATTGTAACTCAAGTCGTATATGTATTGCCGTTGTGTACAAAATTATCACCATAAATTCACTTATCAGATGCACGAGTATTACGTGAGACGGTCATTGCAAGTTTATCAATCCTCATGATCATCGTTGAGTGGCTTTACTTTGCACATTGATACGCGCTTCTTGTAGAGTCAACACTATACGTATACATACCTATGGAGTACAATCTCATTAAAGTTGAGATTGAAGTTTTTGAATCTTCGTCGAAGGTTACCAGCAACTTTGACAAAGTGAATTTCTCTTTCATTATTGAAATCCTCAGTTTCAAACTTATCTCAAGTTTGAATCTTATTTTCTTCATATGTGTGTAGGGCGGAGGAAATGCTGAAAATAGTGAATTGAGATTTACGAACAACAAAAGATTCAAGTGATGTGTTCTAAGCGAATGCAAGATTTGAAATGGTTGTTTTTTTTTTTTGGTTCGGTCTAGATCATTTTTCTCAGTCTTTTCGATCACATATCACTATTACATCTGATTTGTTTGGGTGTTTTACTTTCATTTTTGGTACAAGAAGTTTCTTTTTCAGAAAGTTACAGAATCCACACATAACCATCCATGTACTTTGTTAATTACAATCCTAAACAATAGGGAATCAGTGAACTGTCAGTGAGTAAGCAAATTTTATTTTTTATTAGAATATTAAGTGGTCCATCAGCGAATACTTGTACTGATGTTTTTTAGTCAAAATTGCGTTTCTCCAATAAAACTAGTATAAAATTCCCCCAAAACTACAAAAGTAAAGTATTTAAGATATTGAGGACACAAAAGGTTGTGAAATCGTTCATACTTATAAAAAGAATTTCGCACATCCATGTAAACAAACTGGTAATAAATCTAGACGCTCCCGGGTGTCCAGCATCAAACTTACACTACATTGTATTGCACGTGTACACAAAGGTACACGAGAACCCTTTCGCTAGAAACAAGAAGCAGAGAACACATGGGATATCAACAAGCGACCGTGTAAGCATGAGCAACAACTTAACTCGCAAAATGTATGCTTTGACAAAATAAATACCCTCCTTAATTCAACGGCCAGTCTGTGAGTACACATTGTACACCCGAGCATTTCTCTCCTTCTCCGGCACGTGGCTCGTGTTATTTATACCGTGGCATAAATAAAGATGTCACACCACAAAAACACGTGTATTTCATGTACATACATTACACACGTGGCAAACAGCTACACCTACTAATTATATCCAGTGCTAATGAATCTAGTTCGATTTGGCGTATTTTTCTTCTTGACATAAGTACGTACCCCACACACCCCATATATTATGTAAGTTTTTTTTTTCCAAGTCTCGCTTTTGTCAGTGCAATCTCAAAGTCTCATGAACTGTTTTCACGATTCATAGATACATCATTTTCTTTCCAATTTATGGGCTATGCCCCGGATATAATATATCTAATCGCTGATTATTAAATTTCAAAAAACCCATCCGCTCTGCTGTAGACATCCCTCCACTTACATACAGTCAATCTTTAGGCACACAGTCAACCGCGTGGAGTTCAAGGATGAAAGAGTTAAGAGGATGGGGGGGGGGGCATGTTAACAAAAGGAACAAGGGAAAGGTGGGTTTTTTTTGCCACGTAAAAAAAAAGAAAATCACCTGGTCCTGAATTTAATTCCAAGCATTTGTATACATACGATGTCCATCATTTTGGAGAGACAGTTTGCTCTTTTCGTGAATCAAATGATGGTCCGGTCAGTGGGCTTTGCCTGCTTGTAATTGTACGAAAACGAATTTTCCCTTGGCGTCAACACTGTGTGCTCATTTCGGAGGGATAAAAAAAAAAAATATACCCTTTTGACGTGTATTTCCTCGGTACACATAGCAACGCGCGTGTAACGTATCGCAAACTCGTACACCCTCGTCAGCTAACCAATTACAGGTGGTAGATTCGCGCACACACGCGATCTTACAGCCTCGAATAAATCACGCGTCTGATAAGTAAATTTGTGGGGGAGGGGTAGAAGTACCTTTGTCGTGTATAATGTCTACATCCGCACTGTATAAGGCAGCAATACTCTTGTAGACGGCCCTCGAGTAAGTTTTGAGTATATATATAAGTACCCATAGGCACGGAGAGGAGATGACGATGAGAGAAAACACGGGCCAGCAAGCAAGCGCCCGAGTAATAGTGTTGCCCGCTGGTGATTACGCCTGGGGTGTACTGGTAAAAGTTTTCCCTTTCATCTTGAGTGCTGCTTCTGTGCCACTGCGTTGTTTATACGCTGCCCACGCTACCGCCCTCCCCCCCCCCCTGTTGTTGTCGTCGATCGATTCTCACATGCCTGTGTTTGTTAGGTATCGGTTTTTTTTCTCTCTCTTTCTGTTGATGGGTTATAGGGGAGTCACATGAGATTGGAGTGTCTATGAGTTTGTGGTTTCGTTAACAACGTATTTATGTATACGTATGTGTACGCCTACACTACTGTGGATATAACTTTCTCGTAGGGCATGGAAGGGTATAATTATGGTCGTGGACATTTTATTTTTTTCTTATCGGGGGGGGGGCAAAGTTGCACTTTTCGCCCTCTGTAAGAAAAACAATGTACGTGACTGTGACACAAACGTACAGCGATCGTCATGTACTACTTTTCGATTGTTGTCTGTGTCTATTAGGTGAAATGAGTCACATTGGGTTGGACTTGAAAATTTATCTTTAGGATTTTTGAAATTAAAGGTCATGTACATAAAAAAATAACTTTTATAATAATAATAATATTATGCTAACTGCAGAACTGTACTATTTCAGAATGAACTATCAAATGGTTAAACGTACCAATGCTGGGAAATTTTTTTCAATAAATTTTTTCCAATGGCTCCTATAAAAAATCACAATTTGCGTATAATATGAATGTCTGAACTGTTTTCGATGTATATTTTTCCACATGGTGTCTAATTTTCAAAAAAAATTTAATCAATTGATTTGTTTGGGTATATATAGTTTGCATTACAACAGAATTTTGGATTTTCACAAAATCATCAAATAGATGGAAAATTTAAAATTAACAATTGAAAAATACAATATCAACCAATAAAAATACGCTTATAAAATAAGAGAAACCCCACACGAATTAAACCTCATTTTTATACAAACCCAGACTAAATATGAAACTTTCATATCGGCCAAAGTAGAAAACTTTCCTGCTCATCCCCCACTCAAAAAAATCTTTTTGTATTACATAAATTATCAGCACGAGCGTACCCTTGCACGTGGATCCACTTTAAATTTTGGCCTTGTCGTCCCGAAAGTTTTAAATGCCTCTCAAATCGTGCGAAGTGTCACTTTACTTAATTGAAAAACACGTAACTGCAGCTTGAGGGTGCCATCTGGGTTAATTTTTAATGCCAATCCTCTCTGACCATAAATTTCACACAAAAGCTTTTTGCTGTAATCTTTTTTTTTTATCATTACTCAGAGAACCCTCGAAGGAAAAGTTTCAAAAACACAATAAATAAAATAATAAGTACGATCAGCATTTTAGTAAGTGTCGATTCATTTTATTCCGTTTTTTGTTAATTTGATATTTTATTTTCTACTAGCATTACTCACTTACTCCCTTTTTTTCAAGTATACAAGCAAATTGTTTTTTGTGACTTAAAGTGGAGTATTTAACAAAATTTATAAATAATAATCAATGTGTTTCAAAATAAAAATAAGAATTCAGAAGAAAAAAAGTAAAAAAAGTATTCATACTTCATAAAAATTAAAAAAAAACAAAAAGTCAAGGACTACTTACGCTGTTCAATTCTTTATTTAGTTGAATAAAAAATTAAATCGTATAGCCGTTGACTTTATATTTTATTTGTTAGTTCTCATCGCCGTCATGAATCTTAAAATACCAAATAATAAACTTTATGATCTAAGAAAATACATCGCACTATTTTTTACTAGAAGAATAACTTATCGAATATTATGTCACGATTAGTGATTAAACAAAATATTGTATCGAGTTTTTGAAAAAGACTTTTAATTCTAAAATGTTCAAGAGTCTACGAAATACTCGTTCTGAAGTTTGTAGGCACTCTTCCATCTTACTTTGTATTTTGCCTTAACACAAACACATATTGCACTACAGGGCACTGAGTTTTTTCGCGTCTGGCTGCAATAGACGAAAGAAACGCAAAAAAAAAGTCAAGCATCGTCTTTGCATCGGAGACACAAGCAATATACGGACCGTAAAAAAAGACAAGCTTTGGCTTTTTCCCCCAGAGAAATCGAACGCGAGGGACGACGAAATTTGTTTTCGTATACAAACGATATGTATGCATGTACACAAGCAGCTAAGACAAAGTTTTTCTTGATCTATCTTGAGTAAAGGGAAAAAAATGTAAATTGGACGTGTGTGCGAAGAAAAGGGGACTGCAGAGAGTCTTGAGAGAAAAAAAACCAAAAAAGTCCAGTGATCGGAGACTCTACGAGTGGACGAAGGAATTTTTTCTAAGGTCTAGCCGGAAGATAAACAGAGACCAAGGACGAAAAGAAAATACGATGTTTGGCTCTGTGATGAATTTTCGAGCGAAATTTTTTTACACGGTTCCAATGAGCTTGGAATGGTACCCAGCGCGATCGAGAGCGTCTTTATCCCGTCATTATATCGAGAGAGCGCAAGCGGTCCCCGGAAAGCAAAGTTTAATTGGGAATCGGACGGGCTCCTTTGGTTGGGTGGGCACGATTAGGGGCTTTTCGAGGAGTCGTATTGATTGTTTGTAGACTTAACGAGTTTGGCTCGTGGGTATTGTTTGAAGATAGGGAATGGCTTTACCTCTGACTAGTTTTCCTTTACGAAGGAATCCAAGTCAATAGAAATACTTTGGATTTTCGTCAATCTCATTTTTCTCTCTTTCCATTATTTCATCGTAATTTAAATTGACATCTGTCGTAAACGTTACCTATCAATACATATTTACATTTTTGTGCGTTTCAATAATAAATGATTGACAATTGTTATTGTCAAATAAATAAAAAAAATTTTTTAAACCATTTGTTGGGCCCATCATCAAGTCCCACAAAAATGTATGTATCTGTTGATACGTAAATGGTAAAAAAAAATAAATAAAAAAAAAAAAAAAAAAAAATTATAAATTACTATTTGTACAGCTAAAATTAATTAAAAAATTAAAATTCCTCATGATTCCCCACATAAAAACCATAGACAGCAGATATGCACGCATCTCAGGTCGAGCAGCTCGTGTTGTGAGAGATAACGCAATTGGTATCACAGCCTCGTCTTTCTTCGCTCTTGCATATGAGTATAAGCCAAGCTTCCGCGGTAATAATTCCTCTCTTTCAGCTCGTGCTCAAAGGGCACACTGACACACATACACGCTCTCACGCGCCACCTGAACTAGAGCAAACATACCGTACCCCGTAAGCGTAAGACACTTTTCCAAAGCTTTTCTCGCGTACACAGCGGTCGCATGAATATTTGATGAATTTTCGCCTCCTGGGGTGCGACGAGCTTCACCGTCGACCGCCGAAAAAAAAAAAAAAGAAGGGAAAAGTGTCTTTGCTTTTTTTTAAAAAAAAAAAAAAAAAAAAAAAAAAAAAAACAAGGATTACCATGCAAGTATGAGCGCTAGCTTATTCATTGGATTCTTGAAAGCGAGAGAGACATCCATTTTTCAGTGGCACGTGGGGGTGGCACGTATACCTATACGGAGAGCGAGTGAAGTCCACGGAATCGAGATCTTTGGATTCTTTACGAGCTCCGATATGCCTTTCAAGGTATGCCGATTGGCTGCTTATTGGAATTGCTGCTCTGATGCTACGGAAGGTGCTTTGGATTGTGCGTATCTGTTTATTTTTGTGCTCTTATTGCAACTTTCTTACGGCGCAGCGATTTCCTTCGTAATTTAGTTGTGCATTAGTTACCCGTATACATTATACTGTACGTTACGAAAAAATATAACTATCTTTTTTTTTCTTTCGTTAATAGATACGTGCAGATATATTTTATAGATTTTCAAAAGAAATTTTTACTTTTCAATAAGGTAATACCTTATTTTTCGATGAAATAACTTTTTTTGTTACTTGTACAATACAATGTTAAATAAAAAAATTTTTTTTTTTTAACTAATACAGGGAATCTTTCAAACATTTTGATACTTTATTTCCTCTAAAATTTTTTTTCCCAATAAATAATAAATAATTTTTTTGTGAAAAAAATTTTTTCACACTGTAGTTAGTGGTAATTCGTATCGAAATTTTTCTATAAATATTCTTATTTTAATATGTTCATTAGAAAATAAATAATTTATGACTACAACATTTTGGAAATTCCTACAGTATTAAGTTAAAAATTATAAATGTCAATATTAATTAGAATAATTATTTTCTTTAGTATAAACATCTTAATTCTACCCTATGCAAGGATGTGTACTACACCTGCACGTGCATACACAGTCACCAAATAAAAAATATTTTTTTTCTATATTAGTTACAAAAGAGTCGAATCGTATTTTTTTACTGCTAAAACAATAATCAAATGGATAAAAGCCTATTGCACAATCACGAATTCATAGCTTAATTATGTAATTTGCAAAGGGGTGCAATCTTTTCTGTAGTGCTAGTACATTACATTTCAAATGTTTAATTAATTAAATTTTGACATTACAATTTGTTTTTTACTTTCATTAGTTTAGTTTATTGCCATGATACCTTTCTTTGAAAATAGATAAATGATTACTAGTTAAAAAAAAATTGAAAAAATAAACTAAACACACATATTGAAGGTAGATTGATAACTAATTGGTATAAGCATGTATGCATAAAAGTGTCACAGAATGAGTAAAAGTTATGTCGTCCGTTAAATATTCTCCTGATGGCCACGAGGGCTGCATTGAGGAGTTTTTGAATTTAGGTCACGTGATATATATATATAAAGCCTCTGATTCGTTAAAATTATATAATATCAAGATCGATTTTTCTCTCCTTGTGATATGGAGTAGCAAAAGCGACGCGACGGCTTGCCGTGATTATTATTCTCGTCTTTTTTAATCAGCTTTGGAACTACTGCGATCTCCTGGGGGGTATGAATTTCCAGCGAGAGGAAAAAAGGCCAAAGTTATTTTATTAAAATTTTTCACTTTTGATAAAAACGTACATGCTCTCTCGTATACTTTTTTGCAGAGCTCGGGTGGATTAAATTTTTCAAGCTTCGTTCATTTATGACATTGTTAAAATCGTGAGGGTGGAAAAAAGCCGGGAACAATGTGTAAAAAGGGGAGCACAGAATTGATTTCCCAAGAATAATCTAATTGGTACCTGCGAGTGTTAGTCGCAATGAATGTTAAATTGTAGTATTTCATTTGATAATGTAACTTATGTATTCTTTGACTGCGTAATTTTTCCAGGCTTGTGGATTACGTAAATCAAATATAATTAAATCTTACATCATCACTTTACCTAAAAACGCTATTTAAAGAAGTTATTACCAAGTTTAAAATATGTAGTTAAGTGTAATAGGGGGTCAAGTAAATCATTAATCGAGTATTTTTATTCAATTTAATTTTTTATTCAAATGTTGTTATTTTTGTTAATTTTTATTTTATTGATAGTAATTTTTTTGATACTAATATTCATTCTCATTGATGTATGATATATGGACGTTACGTAAGTATTTAACGGAATAAATAACTTTTATTTACTTCCAAATCACAAGAGCACATATCTATGGTTGAAAAAAGACGTAAACTGAATTAAAGTGTGAAAATAGTTATTCACGAAATTCAGTATTTTACCATGTACTTATATGTAAAAAAAAAGTATTTCTTAAAAATGGTGTGTTTTTTTATTATTTTTATTGAATTAAATTCAGAAAAATGTAAAGATCAAATGTATATATATTTAGGGGTGTATGATAATGTGTTGCAACAGAAAGTTTGGAAATAAAATCCTCAACGAAGTTTAATAGTACCAGCTGTAGGATGTAAGGGTGGCTGTGCTAAACAAAAAAAGTCGTGCTAAGCTAGTCTAACTAAAATCTTATTGGCCACTGTACTAAATCTCTTTTTATAACCAAAATGATAGTTTTATACACTTTCGAATCCATTGATTTTACCATGGACTAATGTACACACGACAGTCTCAACGTTTTGCTGATGAACATAACCTCAAACTTTACCAACTGTAGCATACAATAAGAATTTTTTATACGAAAAATCATCAAGACCCTCGCACAGTTCGACATTTGTCACATAAAATAGAGCTCTTAAGGTGAGGAAAAAAGTCTCTCGCCATATTGTATTGCGCTAAATCTGTGACCTAAAAAAAGGGAGTCAACCTCGACGTCCAGTAGCAATCTAGCGCCGCGGCGGCTAAAAACGTCGACGATAAATTAACGAGGGAAGCTCGACAGAGCGAGGAGAGGAAACTACAGAGTGCACGAGACACTTTTCGACCAAGAAATCGAAAAAGAGAAGACTGACACACATTTATACAGTGGGTGAGCGGCTCCCGTAGAAAATCCACCTGGAGCTTCCTAAATTTCTGAGGAAAGAAAAATATATTCAAATTCGAGGATTAAGGGGATCTGCTGGCGATCGTGTTTTTATTTTCTCTTTGCCATTCCTCTTTTCTTCCGAATGAGCGTAAAAAGAAAAATATAAGTATTAGGACTTTAAAGGGGCAGTTTTCAACGGCGATGTCTTCGCACTGGGACGCGGTTTTTACCAATCTTTGCTCGGAGCATAAGTTCATGTACAGTAGCAGCTGGTTTTTGTGTGGAGGGATTGTTTTACTACCACTCCAGGAAGTCGGGGGTGCCTTTCTAGGTGACCATAGATTATGAACTGTTTATTGTAAATTCATTATAAAAGGTGGTTTTTTATTTGTAAAAATTATAAACTATAACGTCCTTTTGAAGAACGAAAAACCCTTGGTTGGTATACAGTTGAAAAAATGCGTGTAAAAAATGTTTCACGCGTCGACTAAAAAACCCCCTTTGACGTGCGTAAATACACAAAAAGGAAAACCCTTCAAACGAGCTTTCCATATTCTTGGAGCTACTTTTACCCCTCAACCTTCGACAAAACTTTCGAAAGCATATAATACTCTTCAAAACCTTGTTGTTAAGCTCGAGTGCTCATACTTTTGTTCCTGCTCTTCCGACACGTTTTTTTTTTTTTTTTTTTTTTTTGAAAAAACACAAGCAAAGGCTTCCCTCCTGACCGGCCATATGCTACTAGTTTTCAAAGCAAAGTGTTGCAAAACAAAAATATAATAGCAGACAAAAAAGTTCATCCGCTCGCGAGCATGGGTATATATAGTACAGGCAATAAGAAAACATAATCGCGCGCGTGCGCAGCGATACAGGACTTTCGTACAGGTTTTTCCATTTTATTCTTCGCTTGTTCCTTCCCGCACACCCACGTATACTTATACACATATATGTTCTCACTGGTATTTTTCACGCACACGAACACCCTCCTCCTACCTCGGCAATATGTTTTTACGGCTAGCCGAAGCGCTAAAGTGTTGGCCTATATTTTTTCGATTCACCATAAAACTGCACGAGCCTGCTCTATTTCACCGCGTATCCTTCATACTCTACGCGTTTCATGCGTGTATATATATATATATATAGCGTGTTCGAATAAAAAGCGCGCATACACTCGTTCGCGCCACGTAACCCGAGAAACGGTTCACGGTTGCAGGGTATTACCCCCCTTCCCTTGCAAACTCCAACCACCTTTTTCTTTTCCTGGCGAGCAATAATGGCGTGCTTGGTTTTTCCCTTGCCCCTCTTTGGTTTTATTCTTATTGTTTTTCTTGCTTCCCTTTCGCAATTTTTTTTTCTGTGTATACGAAGACGCCGAGACCTTTCTTTGTCAACCCTCGGTTTTATCATCTTCTCGCGCTTAAGCTATCAAAACCTTTAAATTATAATGGGTTAGGGTATATATATATTGCACCTTATGATGAATAAGTAAGTCAGTTTGTGCTATTTATCAGGTAATTTTTTCTCATTTTGAAAGAAAGATTACAATGTTTTTCGTGCTTTACTATACATGATACTATGTTACTTTTTTCATCGAGGTGCATTGATATGGTTACCGTACGAAAACACCAAAATTATTGTAATAGGTATAGTACAGAATATTTTAAATTACGACAAAAACCGTTACCTTACATTACGGTATGTAGGGGCTTAAATAAGTTGCTTTTAAAGTATAAAATAGCTTCGTTATGTTCCAGAGAAAAGTTGCAACGTGAGTACACATAAAGGCTATTTTCGATCTTACTTGAGTGACTGGATGTCTCATGCTAGTATGGGTGATAACAATGACAAGAGTAGAATTTGTGTATAGTCATAATGTTGCTTTTAGTGACAATGAGAGTGACTTTTATTTTTCAGAATCATGATTAGGTACGTGTCACCTGAAATAAGTTATCAAAGTGTAAGAAGTAATTGAAATGTCGGTACTATAATGTATGCTTTTAGATTAATAAAAGTATATATGTCAACAGGGAAAATACTTATCGCTACTGAAGGTAAAAACCTTTTTACTAAATTTTTTTTTATCTTATACTATCATTTACTTTCTATAGAAAAATAAAATTTAAAAGCGGTAGCCAACACTGTCACCCATATCATAGGTTTGAATAAATTTTAATAAAATTATAAGAATTATGCAGTTAAATTTACTGACAATAAAACAAAAATTATTGTAAATGACGTTCGTTGTTCGTACTACAAAAATTACTGTAACTATTTTTATTACAAATTTCAATGACCAAAAACTAAATTACTTCAATCGTAGAAACAACCATCGTACTATTAATATACCTTTACCATGTAGATATGATATTTAGTTTACAAAACGTAAAACAAAAAATTTAAAGGATTATTAATATGCAGATACTATGTACTGTGTTTTATTTTTTCTGTTTAATGTCACTCAAAAATTATTTGCAACAATAAAATGTCAAATAGCAACATCATTATCTTAAGATTAATTTCACTACATTTTCAAAAACTCGTAGCAATTGGATAATATTACATGTACTTTTCAATGTTTTCACTGAAATTGAAGAGAACCAATTTTGCAAAATCATATGAAATATATGCACTGCTTTACTCCAGAAGGCTAATTTATCCAGAGTGTAGCCATTACGTACGTGGGATGAGATATTTCAATTTCCACGAGATTTTAGGATATTTAATCAACCTTTCGTTGCAAGCCACACGTTTCAATGTTTATCTTTCTCGGGTGGAATCGATTTTCAAAGAATTTTCGTCCCTCCCTTATGGTGGCTCTTAATGCAAAATCTACTTTGATAAACGTTCCTTTTTTCTGGCTGAATGTACTATTTTTTTATGCCAGACCAGCTAACTAGTTTGAAACAAGTTTTGATTTTGTTATTATTCAAGTAAAAAAAAAAAAATACTAATAATAAAATAGCAATGAAGCATCCAACAGAGCAGTACTTTGTTAACTTTATAAGCACGACAAGATACAGTTGGCATAGTATTTCAATAATTTATTCTCTATTAAATTTTACTATTTAGTTGTTTGTATCAATTTTGTAATTATACGTGTCACATATATAGGTAATCCATACATTGTACATTTTATGGCTTACACCAACACATCGGCAAGTTAGCGAGGACACATCACGGCTTATCGTCAAAGTTCAGCAGCGTTTTGGACGTGGTTACTGTACTTTGATGGGTGACCCCCCAGCTCTAGATTAGCGATTGTTTTGTTACTATTCTACACTTGATAATGTGAGCGAGAGGGTTGTACAGGAAAATCTACCAAATAAAAAAAAATAAATAAATAAATGTATGGCTTACTAAAGGAATTTTTAAATGATAAGTTAAAACGTACTTCAACTAAAACAAGTTCTGGAGCAAGTGTACATAACAACAATATGCAACACACGTTTTTAATGGTCACGCTGACTCTTGAACCCAGCCTCGTTATTTGTGGCCAACGACTTCAAGTTTACCAACACTTCAAAACATTTACATAAACGTGCACTGGTTAAATTATAAAATACTTTAAATTTTTATAAATTAAATAGGAAAATTTTATTAATCTTACCAACAGATATTCTACGAGTTGTTTTGGGGTTCTTCCGAAAATATTGGTAAACAAGTATTTTCCAATCACCTCGTTTATTCTGAGGCCTTACCTCGAGCGTATAGTTTTTACGTGCTGATAATCTCGTATACAGTTTACAACTGAAACTTGAAATCTTTGAACTTTGAGTATCAAATATAGACAATAGCGATGCCACGAAGGTTTTCACTGCTGCTTATCACGGTGTGCTCATAAAATGCAGCACAAATTGCAGATCGGGAGGGTAAGAAAAAAAAAGTAGTACTCGTACTTACCTACTTTTCTTAATTATTGCCGGTGTCAGCTTGAGCCGTAACGCGTTATTCATCGCTTTTTCAGTACCCAGCGAAGCTCGGACCATTCAGCACGAGGTTAACGAGGCAAAGTTTAAATTTGACAATTTTCTCGGAATTTGCATCGTAAATTGCGCGAAATAATTATTCATGATTTCTGAAAACGCGGATGCATCGTCGTATGATACATTGGATAAAGTTTTGGGTTTTCAAATTGCGAACTATCATTTACGCGCTTCGAACTGTAAATATACTCGAGAAAATCCATTTAGCCGTGGGTATTTTAACGTGAAAATTAACTTTTGCACACGTTGAGCACGATGCTTATCACGTATACGTGCTATAGAGTAAATTTAAAATATGGTCCCAAACTTTGCAAAAGTATGACCAAACGCGCTTGTTAACATTACTTGGGCGAAACGCGGCGCATCAAAGCAAAGTGAGTAGAAAGGTGGTGGTGGTTACCAAGTTTCGGTGTAATGACTTATATTTTACAAACCAACTGACACTGGAAGAGTAAAAGGGTAAATACTGTGCGTCAATTGGCCGGTAAATCGTTGCACAAAAGCGCTTTCTTTGTTGCGAAAATGTGGTTTCATATATTTTGTCAATTTTTTTTTTTTTTTTCTGTTTTGGTCAAAGTAACGTCGAGCGAGTGCTCTGATTTGCGTAAAACTTGTTGTATGACGCTTTGATGGCCAATCTTAGCGTAAATATTAAACTTTGTTACTGCACTGAACTTAACAGATGCGCTTTATTCGCTTTTTTTATTACTTTCTGGTAACGTGTATATACAACATGCTTAGATGGATGATTTTTAAAATTTTTTTTACCGACGTTATAATGATATAACTGATTGAATTACCTATTACCTCTGATTCGTAACATGTATGAATTGTATCGATGGTAAATCAGTAAACTTCAGTAACAATTACTTTAATTTTTTTTTTTCTTGACATGAAAAAAAAGTCTTTGTACATCAGGCTTACTACTGTACCTCGTGTTTTACGTCATATTTACTGTTCAAGCCAGAGATAAAGCAACTCAATATTTTTATCGCTTAGTCAAACACTACATCATAAAAATTTGGGACAATTGTACTGTTCTAAGCTCTGTAAATTTTAATCAAACGATGTTGAAACAAAACAAGAATTCCATAAAAAACCAAATGAAGTGGATCGATTTTAAAGTATTTAAATTATTTGCAAAATAAATGTACGCAAACGAATTTTTACAAAAAGACCATTAAAGTGAGAATAATAAAAATTGACTGCCATAATATTTCTTTCCTTAAAAAAAAAAAAAAATGATTTTGTACGTCTGAGTTTAACAGAAAAGGAAAAGTTTTCCCATAAACTTTCGAATCATTCGAGCTACATTTTTTTCCTTAATATTTATTGAGATGTGTCCTCTAACCGAAAACATCAGAACTACTCCCTGGGGCCTTGATTCGCAGGTCCCTCGGGTCTGATGTTTCGTTTGAAGACGTGCGCATGCAACTATGTACTTAACATAATTATCTCAACGTTCGAATTTTCGTTCATCACAAAGTATTCTCTATAAGGAAGCAAAAGTTATGAAAATGCCCAATGAAGATTACATTAAAAGATGTATCGGCTTATGTCATTTATAAAAAGCCTAATTTAAATAGCGATCGAGAGGTAAAATTTTCGCTTAGAAGTTTTTGTCGGAAAAAAAAAATTTTTTTTATGACTATCCCTCACAAAGGAAGCATTAAAAATTTTACGACTGAAAACACTCACTCGTCCAGTTTTCGTAGCTTTTATCACTTTTTCCCCCCTCGGTGTTGTGTCAAAAAAAAAGTGAGGGAAACTAACGTCGGCCTCTTTTTTGTTTTCATGTTTGTGTGGACACAACGCCGAGAGAGTCGGAAAACTGATAAGAACCACCGTACCACTGAGCTCTGTACCTATTCTGTCTTATTTTCTCTCATCTTTTTCTTTGTTGTCCCACCCTTTTCACTCAAAGGTTGCACTGATGTTAAAATTGAAATTTTTATCGAAAAATTTTCAACTAAACCAGCTGTTTGGAGCAATCAAAAGTTACAAGTTATCGCTTTACATAAAATTGTCACAATGATAATCTATTCATAATTCTTGTATAATAATGTAAATATTGTTCAAATGGATTAAAACTTGGGACATATTTTAGATTAACGGGTAAATAAATGAAGACAATGAGCTCCAATCGAAGTGACAATAGAAAAGAAAATTTTGTTTGGAAAGATAAAAAAATAAAATTACAAAATGCCGCAGCAAACAAAGAGAGTCGAATCAGGATATAAATTTTACGTGAATCTTCGCATTTTCTACTCTATTCAATCTTTTATTTTTAAATTTGGCCCTTCTGTTGGGTGACGCAATATAATTAAAAATCTTTTGCAATGTAAATTGAATCTCAGTAAATGAAACAAACAATGTCAATAAAAAGCACGTAACAAAATGCAGTTCGCAATAAAAAAAATCTAGCGCATCACGTAACTGCGAAAGAAAAATCTAGGAACCAAGAATCCTGCAAAAAAAGGACCTATTGATGGTTTCCCCGCAAAGCTCGGTTAAATAAAAAGCCTCGGGGAAAAATAACAAGTATAGTACACAGGTTGAAGGGAGGCGAGGACGAGGCGACATCAGAGAGTAACTTTTCAACGTGCCACGGGAAATTGGTCGAAATAACACACAGCTGAAAATTGGCCCTTGAATCAAGCGTGCAAAGTTCGCGTGGCCTCTTCTTTTTTGTCAAAGTGAATCGGAACTAGGCTACGGTCAGAAGTTCGGGGCACATCCTTAGAACGAAAGGTCGGGCCGTGTAGTGCAGGTAAGTAGACGATTCTAATCGGGAAATTTGCTGGAATGAGAAGCCTCGATCTCCCGCGAGGTACGTTTGTCTATCCTTGTTTGGTATCCACGCCATTATAGCTGTATACCAGGGAGTAGGTGGTGTTGCAATTTGCCAGCCTAATTGGACCCTTAATGAAGTTTTGGATGGTTATTTTTGTTGTCACTTTCCTTGGGCGTTTTTACTCAAGTAAAGTAGACGTTTCATTGTTATCGGACGTGTACAGCTCGCTTTTTTTTAACTTGAAATTTCGTGAAAGTAATTTAGTTTTATTTACATACATTACATAATAATGAAATATGTACTTACGAACTAAAACTTGAATATTTTATTACAATGATGCTTACCTGGAACAGAAAAAAAATCTCATGAATAAACTAAAGTAATAAGTAAAATCGAGTATTTGTATTAAAATTGTTTGTTAATTGACTGATATAAATCTCTCTCTCTCTCTCTCTCTCTCTCTATCTCGTATCTACTATTGACCTTACAGGGATGGACTTTAATCACGTCAAAATTTAATTTGAGATTGAAATAGTTTATGTTTGAAAACTACTTTCATTCAAAAAGCATCAAGTAAACATACGAATAGAAAACGAATATGTATGTATGTGATCTGTGTGGATAACTTTGATTTTTTTTTCTACGAAATAACCATCGAAGATAAAATAATTAGATTTTTCAGGTTCACACTTTTGATGAATAAATAAAAACATTTTTTAATGAGCTTATTACTTTGAAAAAATATCTGATTAAGATATTTGAAAAAGTGTTGATTATTACAACTTATTTGTTTTTATTTAGAAAATGTTTAATACAAGAAAACGTGTATTATTTTTTATCAAAAGTGAATGCTTAACAAACAATCTGTACCCCTATGTATGACTATTCGACTCTCCCCATCATTGCTACGCGTGAAAAAGAAAAAAAGAAAAAAAAAACGGAGCAGCCTTCGAAATTTTACAATCTCTCCTTCATCAATTTAATATAATAGGCACATTGTCAACTCTTCTCAGCACAAAATAGATATAAAAACGGTATTTTCCCGACATTCTTGACTCCCATCGTCATCCACACTCGACTTTTGCAGCGAGAGTATGAAAGCAAAAAAAAAAAAAAAAAAAAAAAAAAAAAAATGGCATCCGATCGTTTCACGCAGAAGCGTGTACCAATGGAAGGTATTTCAGGAACTTTACACTCGCTCGCATCCGAACAAAACGAGCCGATACGAACTTTCAGTCCGATACTTTTCCTGCGATTGGAACAACTCAACTGGACCGAAGAAGGGAGGGAAAAAAAAAAAATATAAATCCGCACAACCTTCAGATTGACGGGCGTTAGTCTCGGTCGGCTTTTTTTTCATAGCACTAGTACAGTGGTTCGAATTTCGAAGTTTGTTAATAGCAAACTTCGCTCAAAGGAAAATGCATGGGAAGGCACACACAGTACCGAGAGGTATTTTTACAAAAGTGATGGTGTATCTTTTTCACAGTCGCTTGTTTTTATTTTTAGTTTCGGTTGTGCGGTTGCAGCGAGATGGAGGATCGAGGAAAATTTATCGATTCCTCGGGCATTTCGAGTAGTTTGGGAATTCCAACTTGGGATTTGGTAAGCACCGCCGAGTCCCCGGATGACGAGTGTTATTGCTGAAGCAGTGCTACTGATGTGATGACACGCCATCCATGCTCACAGGAATTTTGAGAGATGATTGCTACTGTTACGAGGGCGCCTCTTTGCCCTCTCTTCCCTGTTCTTCTATCCTTTATTTAGGGCCCAAACTAGGAGAGGCCCACGGCCTATCCCCTGCTATCGTTTAAAAACTTTTAGTTACTTTATGATGGTGTTTGACTTTTATGTCTTTAAAGTCGGTGGTACCTACATGCCCAGCGTATTCTGACAACAATCATACCAAAGGTTATTGTGTAAAATTGATTGGTATCAGAATTGGTGTTCGTATTAATTTAGAAATAGTCTAATTTAACTGTTTTTAAGTTACTGAATAGGTGAGGTGAGCTTCGCGCAGTTGTTAAAAATGTTTTCTAATGCTACATATTTCGATACGTAGTTCATTAAATTGTAAATAGTATCAACTGTTTTAACACTAATTTTTTCCCACTTGTTAGAACTTCTATTTTTGTAAGGCTATAAAAATACTGTGTAACGTATTACCGTCTTATACATTTTACATTACTTTTTGTCCAAGCCAAAGAGTATTCAATGAGTTCGTAAATGTAATTACATTTTATAGAAACAAGGACTAATTGTTGTAATTATAAACAAACTATTTATTTCTACAACTAGCGAACGTCATTTGAATCATAATCTCAGTTTGAATTAATCACATGACAAATATAAAGCTTTTTTCGTAATTATTATTATTTTTTTTTTTTTTTTAAGTATAATAAACTAAATACACATAACTTAAGAGGCATCATAATAATACATGTTACAAAGCCCTTTTTTTAAATGTAGTAATAGAAGCGTTGGTAATAAAAATTTAAACTTTTTTTCGCTCATTTTTGCAACATTATTTATGTAGATCTATAAAAATTATTTACACTACATTAAACACGATCATTTTGCTTAAAGATACGTTCCACGTACTTGTTACCCACATGTCTTGAATTAACAGAACTTTTTCGAAGCCATACTTTGCGAATAAGATCCAAGTGTTTGACGTGATATTAGTGATGTATGCACTACATTTTGCCTTGTAAAGGGACATCGCACTCTACCAGAATTACTAGGTTGGCGGCGTGGTCAGAGTTGGAAGCTCGCACGTCGCCACTGATTATGTTGATTTGATTCAAATCTTAAGTATTTTTACTTTTTATTTTTTATTTTATTTTAATATTGCATTATTATTTTTCACTCCATAAAAGTCTAAGCTAAAAAAAAAAACATATATAGAACTGAATATTAATTATAATATATGCTTTACAACGTGACCTATAACTCTTTAAAGCAAAAATCAGTAATTCAAGTTGAATTTCACGAAATGATTCTTCATTGGCTCTCATTTTCATATTCACAATTACATTTTTTGGTTTATTCTTAACAGGCAATATACTTTTTTTATTAATGTGACAAATCATCTGCTCTCCTTGCACTCATTAAAAAAATGATGTCTAATGTTATATTTTACCTTTTACTTTTTGTTCAAACCAAAAAAATCGGAAACTGAAATCGTTAATTCAATTACATTTTATGAAAACAAAAAAATTGTTGTTTTATTGTGATTATTCACAATCCGTTTATTTTTACAAGGCGAATGTTATTTAAATCATAAACAGGTGATGTCAGGTTCAACCAATATATAACATCTATTGTAATAAATGTTACTAAATTACGATGAATTTTATTGTTGAACTGAAACCATAAGTAGTTTTTTTTCATCCATGCACATTTTGACGAATATTTTTAGAAAAACTTATTTAAACACTAAACGGAAACAAACATAAAATAAAGTACTAATGCAGTTTCACCTCAACTCATCTCCTACCATATAGTGAATCATGTAATAACAAGATAAAAAACTACAAGCACGGCCCACTGGATTTTCCAATAGATTAGGTTTATATTCTGTGTCGGGTGATCGACTAATAGCATCGATACCTACTATCCTTTTTTAATGTGCGTGGTGCTGATTCTCATCCACGAAGAACGAATTTCGTACCATTTCTATATAATTCCAAAGTGAAAAGCTGATAAAACGTGAGCACAACTGCGTGAACGTACGGCTGAATGTCTCCGATCAAAGGCGACTAATCGAAAGACGTATTTTAAATCTCGACAAATGTAAATTAACTTGAATCAGAGTCGTTATTCAGTTTATTATTAATAAACATAGTTTTATATTTAAAGCATCTGTTACATTCACTTTACAAGTGTTGTTGTGCCACTTGTAATTCTCATTTTTTAACTTTCTATTGTCATCAAAGATATATGAGCAGTAGAATAAGAATGAACCAGTCAAATGATGCGATAGGTGATTACCTTATATACGGAACTAACTTTTTTTTACTGGAATTTTGTTCAGTGGGTTGGACATAAAAACACAATTATTCATTCATCACTTTTCTTTATGTATTACGTAAGCATTATTTACTTACTACATATTTAGCACGCAACATAATTTTAACGAATAACTAATTTGACTATTTTCGCATGTCACATAAATTTACCCCTATAATTTTTATTTATCATGAATGACTTCACAACTACGTTATACACGGCTACAGACTGTCACTTTTCAGGAATGAACAATACTATGCTTAATGAGTTCAAACAAGGCGTCTCGCAGTCATTTGTCCGTCTATTGTTAAGACGCTAGTGTTTCGCAAATCTATAGCTCGAGTCCTTGGAATCCCAAATACAATAATCCTTGGTAATTATCCAAGAGAAATGTAGTGCAGCAAAGGCTTTCGAGATTCCTTACATCTCTTAAATTAACTCATTCTATACTTAAATGCGAAACAATTGCAAATTACTTGTTGTTTGCCAATGAATTACAATATTTATATCGAATTGAAATCAACGTGACTGTGTATTTCACAAGTTTCACAAAAATGTACGTTTCACGAAATAATCAAAATTTCCTAAAAACGTAATTTATCATTAATTATAAAAAAAAAAGAGTGTACTCTTATTCAAACGTACGTGTACCAAATTCGTATATTTTTGATAGCTAAACACTTATTTCATGCTTGAAAATAATGAAAACGCAGCTAAGTTACAATTAATATGTTGTTTCCAATGAATCGGCAACAACAATCATCCTTTTAATTTACAATGGAGCATCTCTGCTGTTCAACGTTGTACAACGTTTTGTAGGTCAAATCAAATTGCCAATAAAAATAAAGAAAAGTTTTTTTTTTTTTTTTATCGCAGTTAACTATAATTGCATGAATCAAACATATACGGATGCACAAATACTTCTTACAACGCTGTAAGTACGTCACGAGCTAACTATGTTTTTACAGAAGCGATGATAAACATGTACTCATTTTCGGTTAAATACTCATGCCATTTAAAATATAAACAAACATTATATACTCACAACCAAGCGTAAACTGGTAAGAATTACTTTGTTTATTAATTATCTGCTGATATTATCTACATTCTGTACGGAGCGAAAGAATTAAAAACAGTATCGACTCATCGTAAGTATACACAAGAAAAACAATCAAGTCTACTTGAATACATAATGAATACTACCAGGAAAATAATACAGAAATAGCAGGAGCATGTATAAATTAAATTCCTAGAGCTACTCGGTACATAATGACGAGGTAACGGGGTAACAATACGTATATTAATATAACTTAACCTATGTATGAAATCCTGAAAATCCTATTCCTTGGTTATACCATTTGCATGTAACATCAATTGAACACCGATTTCAAGTCGAACTCATTTCCATCGACCCATTGGAAACTCATTTTTCTCCTTCACTCCTACCCGACACATCCAGCCCAGACAGTTTCCGATTTCTTTTCCTCGATTCCCCCCCACCCCGAGAGATTCTTCACAAAATCCTCGCCTCAACCTCCAAGGCTTCCTAATTTCATCTCTTCCCGCTACATCTACAAAGTATCGGCTCGCGTCCGCGCAAGCTCTCGGGGAAATAATTCCTCCCTCTCGACTGTAACAACCGTACCAGCACTTTCCAGCGCAACAACTATCGGGTTACACGCGTGGGCATGAAGTCGCGGACGTGAAAGTTCTGCCACTCCCCCCCCCCACACACACACACACGCTCGAAGAGTAACTCGAGCAAGATTTCTGGTCAGATGGAAACTTGGCTGTATCCCGGATGCTTGACTGCGAATGAAGCCCCCCCTCCCCCCACGGCACCCTAGGGTTAACGAATCGCAGAGTTTGCCCCCCGTGTAATTAACGCGGAGTGGACGAGCGGCATACCTATATGGGAATAATATATGGGTGCACGGGAAGTTGGCGATGCTCCTCTGGAGGCTGGGTTTTGCGAGAGAATCTGTTCTGCTCGTGCCCTTCTTGTTACTGGGGAGAGTTGACTGGGGTGGGTGGGGTGACTTTGAATCAGAAGAAAATTGATGACGCGAGTGTCGTGAACGAGGGAACGAGGTGGATTGAGCTTTTTTTTTTCTTCCTAGAACTGACGACTTTGAAACGTGATGATCGTTTGCTGTACAAACGATACATGGTGATGATTTTTATAAGATCAAATCTCATGAGAGCTAATTGTTTTTTATCTTTTACTTTTATACATAAATCTTATACGATATTGCTCTCTGGTACCATTGCTAGTCAAAAAGTTAAAATATATATAAATATACGTTTGAAGCGTTGAATGGATCCTTTATTTTTTTTATTTTTGAAAAACACATTAAATTAGTGGTTCATCAATATTTAAGCCATTTTATTATGAAACCATTGACACAAATACGCTGTGATATGCAAACATCCCTGTCAGAGATTTTTCACGCTTAAAAACATGTACAGGCAGTTTTATGTCCTGTAGAATTGCAGCATTATTTTTTGACCTTCTAAAATTGCACAATAAAACAATGCTTATTAAATATTAGGCAATAGATAAATATAATTTATCATTAAATCAGTAAAAAAACTGGAGTTTATAGTTTGAATAGTTTACGTATTGCAAATATTATAGAACATGTGCACCCCAAGGGTTTAATTATTACATAACTGATGTGTTATTCACGAATAAAGCCTCGTAAAGGTTTTTTTCTTCTCGGAGCTTCTCGCATAAGAGAGTAATACATGAGAAATCAATGTTCGAGAAATAAAAGTAAAAAAAAGAAAAAGGATACATGGATAGCAACCCCTTATTAAATATATCATTATCTTGGGGTTGGTTCTTGTACTTCAATAATATCAACTTACGTGTAACGACGCGTTCGAGCTAAGTTGACATGATATTCCTTTTACTCCCAATAATGCTTTACGTTGTTTTCTTCGAAGTAAAGTTTGGGGGCTTTTATTTCAACTGAATATGTAAAAACATTTCTCATACATCTAGTATTTCCAGTATACGTAACTTGTGATTCAAACAGATGATACAAATAATTTATATCAATTGGAATTCAATCGGCACTTTCTTCATGCTAAACAGAGTTAATGTTTTTAATACATTCTGGAAAAAAAACTGGTTTTCTATTTTTTTTTACTAGAACGGTACCCGTTATCCATGTATGCAACCAACTCACAAGCTTTCCATCCCATTTTCTTTTTGGTAATTAAAAAAAAAAAAATACTATTACGAATACTTGGTAACAATGATTAGTCAAAATTTTGTGTGTGCGGATCGTCATTGCAGGTGGAGGTTTCAAATTGGTTCCCAGATTATTTCAGACATATGTAAGCACAGTCGAATTGATTCCCGGATCATTTAATTTAGTTCGCAGCCATCGCGTACCAATTTAAAGATGAAATGCACGAAAAACAACGTAGGAACGAACAATGAAAAAAAAAAAAAAAAAAAAATCCGATGTATCTTTTTCTCAAAGCTCGGTGGAGTTCTTCCGATCTTTGCTCTCTTTCACAGCAAATAATCCCCCAAGGCCGTGGCACCTCGTGATCCCTCGCGATCGCAGTCGCGGCTTCACCTTCGAATCCGCAGCTTCCCTCTCGATCAATCGAGTCCGTCCAACGCGCGTGTGTTTATGCGCGTGTGTACCCAAGTTTATTAATAACCCGCGACGGCGATCAATTAAGTCGGCACGCATGTGAACTCTCGCTAATACACGCACGTGCATTAACAACGTGTATTGTATATGTACCTATTTATCCGACGGTAAGTTATGTATGTGTGTATATATATATATTAAATGAGAGGGGGAGAGGTGTCGCACGTGCGAGGTTTTAATATGTGGATCGTTTAATGGACAGTCCAGTTAATGCATGCGGGTTTTCCGAGACGGCCAATGACGCGCGCTGATACCCAACGCTATGAAGGCGAATAGAGAATGATCAGCAAGAAAGAGAGAGAGAGAGAGAGAGAGAGGAGCTGCGTGTATACATCGTAGGTATTTGGAGATCAAGGTGATGACGATGATGATGCCTTGCACCGGTTTCTGTTAGAATAGAAACGAGAATATCTATAAGCATATATTATAGACACGCGAGAAGCCGAGTGTGTCTGGCGTCTCTCTTTTTTATTTTTAACTTCCTCGGGATTTCTAATGCTTCCGGGTTTTTTTGCGTTGCCATAGCTTAGAAATAAACGAATGATCTTTGGGCATAAAATATATAAATATCTTCTTTATCGAAATTTCATACGCCGCGTACATCATTTGAGGGCGAACAAATAATATTCTTTCACTTTAGACTTAAATTTGATCTATAACTAAAATAACTTTTTGTTAAAACTTTGTTGAATTTTAGTAACATTTGGGAGAACAAAAATAAATATATGAATGATAAATTGAAAGTGAACAAGTGATTACATACTTTACATCAAAAACATTTTTTTTTTTATAAAAGTTTTTGATACAACATTTTTCGCAGCATGAACATCTCGATGAACATATTTTGAGATAATTTATTAAAAATTGTTGATTGGTGGAGGATTTTACAAATTAGAGATAAAAAAGGTTTGTTGTACTTGATTTTTTAGTTTTACGAAATCGATACAAAAATTTATCAAACAGTGTGTACTCTAACTTTGTATGGCTGCACTTTTTACTAAAATTTCATAATGAATTGGCTCTTTACAAATTTATAGAATAAGTAAATGAATGAAAATAAAATTGTAAACTAAAATAATTGAAATTGATCTTTAAGCAACAAATGTTAAAAATTCAAGAATGACGAGACGACCCTATCATAGGTTTAATAATTTCGCATTTTCTCTGACAAGAGGTGGTATTAATTATAATAATTGTTGGAATGATCAATATTAGCATATACTAATTCAAACTATGTGACCTGCTGCGTTGCAGTTTCATTACGACCATTATTGCGAATTTTCGAGAAAAATTTAGCTAATTCTTTTAAATGTGTTACAATTAACGAAATAAAAAATAGTTAAAAAAAGTAAGGTTATTGTCTATTGACGAGCGTATAATCTTTACATGTTATTTATTATACATTATTATTTTTGCGTACCAGTGGGTATAATTTTAGACAAACAATCAACGAATCAATGATATCGAACAATGCCATAAAAGTCGGATTCACGATTCTCATTAATTGTCAAACCAATAAATAATCAAACACTCGCTATCTTTACCTTCCCCAAAGAAATAGGTCAGTTCAAAACTTTTTAACTATCTGCCATTTCTCTGGAAGCACGATAATGTATACCACGGTAATGTATAATAGCCTCTTATTTCCGTAATTACATAAAAAATTATCCATTTATTATAATCAATCAATAATTACTACGGAATTTTTCGACTATTGCAAAATTTTTATTAAAAAAAAGTATTTCTCTATGACATCTATTATCAAGTTTTCTTATACTTAAAATTAAAAATAACACACTTAACTTTGTACTGAGCTCCATTTAACTTTTCTCATCAAAAATCTAAAAGTTGTATCCAAATCATTGCCTTTGCATAACGATAAAAAAAAACGCAAAGTGCATTGGCAGAATACGTTTAAAAAAAATGTTTTTTTAAACTACCGTCCATACCGATGGGTATTTTAACTATACTTTTTATTCTAAGAATATCAAGCTTACCAGTAACCAGTAAATTACTCAAGCTCTTTTAAGATTTTTCTTACGAGTTCTGATTTCTTAATTACGAATTATGTTACAAACTTAAAAGAAACAATCATGAACGACTTTTGTTATTAAATCCAAAAATTAGGTAGTCAGATGTTTTTGAGTTCTGCAAAAAACTATGCTGTTATGTTTATCTAAGTTACTATAGTTACAGTTGTAATGAAATTTCATGGACATCTAATGAATGAAAAAAAAAAATTAACTGACGATTAGTTACACATGGATGTAGAATAATAATGATGTTATTAAATTGTAAATGTAACTTTGACTATAAATTTACTTTCGGTATATTGCAATAGAGCCTAGAATCGCTAACGTAATTTATATCAGAGTGGTGTCGGAGCTTGTAACGATAGACAGAAAATTCTGGATGTGTAGATCGAAAAACTGAAAACTACCAATGTAGAAAAATGAATTGGTGAAAAAAACTAGTAAAGTGGAAATATTATGGGCATTAGACAATCATGTGTACCTTACTTTCAATTCAAATAAACAAATATATCCCAATAGTACGTTATCGAGTGAAATTACAGTGTTCTTGTTTATGATTATTGGTTGAAGAGATTCAAAAATAGACTTACAAAAACATCAGTCTTTTAAAAACTGGTTAATCTTGTAGTTTTATAAATTTTTATTAAAAGCCTTAAATAAAAGAAAACGTCTATCTTTCGTAGCTTTCACAATGATTTCACTATTTCCCCTATCGAATATTTGAAAATTGAGTTCTTAAAACCATTAGCTGAATCCAGAGTACATGATCCAAGCTCATTATACTTTCGTTAGTAATAGTTATATACATACCCGATATTTGTATAGGTATGAGTAAAACATATGTGTAACTCGAATCTCTATCAGTGATTTCCATCTTCTTTTGAAAATGTAAAGTTACAATTGAAACGGTCAAAAATTGTTGTTTGAAAAATAGTGTTAGAATAATATAATCTTTTTCTCTACTGCTCTTACATTTTTATTTAAACTGGCAAAATAAATTAATTCGCTGCTTCAAAGAGTATTTTTTTGGATTATTTACTGCTTTTACCATACATGGGGACCTCTTTTCTACATAAAATGAGGTGACAGTAAATATTGTTTCCATTATTTGTTGTTCGCAAAACACAAATTGAGTAATTTTTCGCTCAAAATTCTTCGGAGTGCGGTTCACTTGTAACTTTTGTTTTTGAACTCATTAAATTTGCAGCGCTTCCACAGAAAATGATAAGTAATATGATCATACATTTTGATTACAATATACAGTGCCTAACAGTTACTATTGTTAATAGCGCCGAAGGCTATTCTTAATGACGTTCGGGCGGAGCGTTTCGTGCGACTTCAACTTCAAGATAAGGTCAGTCTCGTTTTGTGTCGTTAGACGTTACGTTTAGTTTCCTCTACAAAACGAAATAAAGTCCGAGTTTTTTTCTCAAACAAGATACATACGGCTTGTTTACTGGTAAAACTACGCATTATCCTGTACCTAGCAGCCCGTCCAGCAAACACAAGAATTTGAAAACCCAGAGCAAGCGCCCCTGAGTAAATCATGGAAGATAAATACCGTACACCTCGGATAAAAATTTTGTGGAAAAAATCACCATCGTTGTACGTAGAAGTTCTCGATAGAAACTTCTTGGAGTCCAGAAAACTAGAGAGAGTGTCCAATCAGAACAGATTTAAGGGGCAGGCTTCACGGAATCTCAAAGGTAAAAACAATAGCAATTAGCCGATCAAAAACCATCGAAACCTTTAATTAAGAGAAACAAAAACTGTGGGTCGTACCTGTAAAAAAAGTTTTTGATAGAAATTTAATGGAGTTCGACAAGAAAAATTGAAAAAGCATGTGGGCAAGATGGATTTGAAAAACAAGAAGCCGTAAAATGGACTCACTGATAAAGTATCACTCACTCATCAATTGTTAATGTATACATCGTAAAAATAACTTTCTTAAGTGTAGAAGTCAGCTCTTAAAAGTGTATTTTATGTTGTAACAACGAAATACATTGGCCAAGTGTGTTCCATCAATTTTTCTGAAACAGTTGTACATATTTTTTTAGATTAATACAAAAGACATTGCTGTAAAACATTTTCATACTTAGAATGTATGTTGCGTACAAATCAGAATTGTAACATTATGCTAATAATTATTTAACACATTTTAAAACTTTTAAAAAGTTGGTACAATGCTGTACATAAAGTGAATTTGTCAAATGCTTTGAAGATAATACCTAATATATAAAACTACACTTTGCGATAACTGTCTATGTATATACTATCATTATGTACCAATACACGTAATAGACTATACAAATTCCATGAAAGAAATAAATTGATAATAAAATATTAACTGTTGTACTTTACTTAGTTCCATTTCATGTAATTGCAATTACTAACAGTAACAGTCACAATTACAATTACTAACAGTATAAATCATTAAAATTCGAAAAAAAGCCAAATTGTTTTGCCTTAAATAATTTTTAGACAAAATAAGTCATACTATAAAAAATAAAAAAAAAATAAAAAAATAACCAACGGTCAAATATTATTAGATATTTTGTAAAATTACCGACATACGCCTTANTTGGGGTTGGTTCTTGTACTTCAATAATATCAACTTACGTGTAACGACGCGTTCGAGCTAAGTTGACATGATATTCCTTTTACTCCCAATAATGCTTTACGTTGTTTTCTTCGAAGTAAAGTTTGGGGGCTTTTATTTCAACTGAATATGTAAAAACATTTCTCATACATCTAGTATTTCCAGTATACGTAACTTGTGATTCAAACAGATGATACAAATAATTTATATCAATTGGAATTCAATCGGCACTTTCTTCATGCTAAACAGAGTTAATGTTTTTAATACATTCTGGAAAAAAAACTGGTTTTCTATTTTTTTTTACTAGAACGGTACCCGTTATCCATGTATGCAACCAACTCACAAGCTTTCCATCCCATTTTCTTTTTGGTAATTAAAAAAAAAAAAATACTATTACGAATACTTGGTAACAATGATTAGTCAAAATTTTGTGTGTGCGGATCGTCATTGCAGGTGGAGGTTTCAAATTGGTTCCCAGATTATTTCAGACATATGTAAGCACAGTCGAATTGATTCCCGGATCATTTAATTTAGTTCGCAGCCATCGCGTACCAATTTAAAGATGAAATGCACGAAAAACAACGTAGGAACGAACAATGAAAAAAAAAAAAAAAAAAAAACGTATCACCTTTTAAATGGTGATAATATAGCAGGGGGTGCAACGTAGATTATTTTTTTTTATCATTTTTTTATGCGAGCAAACACATAAATTGCACAACTCATGAAAATCCACGTGAATCAATGACGTATGTTATTGCATTCACGGATGAGCAAAAAGTCGACTCACGTTGCGAGTGATTCGACGTGTCGTTGGACATTACGAAAAAAAAAAAGAGTTTTCGAGTCTGGAATCCGCTGCCAACGTGCTTATCTCTCTTATCGAGTGATTTTATTACGTTTCATGGCAAGTGAGATTTGATATTTTTGGAGGCGTAAAGATGTTCAGTTGTATATTGTTCGAGAGTAACAATCAAAAGAGTATCTGTTTTTATTGTTACTCTCGAACCCCGTACAACATAGCTCGCGTTTCCGACAGAACGCGGGACAAAAGGAAGAGGGGACGCGATCTCTCGTGGGAGAGAGAAGCGTATATAGACGTGCCACCGCGTATAATGGCAGACAGGCAGGCGAGGGAAAATCCTTTTTGAGACGTGAATGAAATCAAACTTCGCCGGTGCTGCGAAGAGGAAACGCGCGCTGACGCAAAGCAGAGGCACGCGAGAGCGAGTGAAAATAACTCAGCCGAGGTCGAGGCGCTTTTCTTCTTTATCTTTTTTGCGTTTGAGTGCGCGTTGGTATATCACCGGGGTCCCGTATATTAATGCCGTGTTGACGTTTTTCTTGGGCGTGTACTTAGCCTCAGTGAAAGATTTGGGGATGGGCTTTGGGTTACAGTTCGATTATGTTAGTTGTTTTTCTTCTATTTAAATTTATATGGTTTTCCATAGGGGGATACGTAATATAGGACTAAATCATCGGGTTCATTTTTTTTCGTAAAAGCTTCCTTGTTTTGAAAAAACGCATTGATGGGGACACATTTTTTCACAGGGTTATCGATTGTTTATTGTATTATTATACAAAATCGAGGTGAATCTCAAAATGAACAACACTACAGATTTTTTTTTTATTTTACAGATGTTTCACGAGTAGTTCACTCTGAAATGGTTCTGTAATTTTAAAATTTTGTTTTTCCGTACGTAATTCTTTGTTCTTAAACACGTGACTCACTGGCAATGAATATAGTCACACTGTAACGATGCAAATTGACACATCAGTAAAATACATAATTTTTATCTATTAATAACCCGTTTTTTTTAATTTACATATAAAAATTTAGATTAAAACATAATTAGTGTCCAATATTTGCCTTGAATAACTATATTTAAAAACAATTTTTAGATACATTTAAAAAAAATTATTTTCCAAAATGTCAAAGGGATATTTTAAATAGCTGAAATATCCGTTCTTGTCATTCGTTGTCAACTTATTACGTCATACCATGTATTGTCAACATAAATTTTAATTATAACTCCTTATATAAAGTGCAATTCTAATGGTGTAAATGAGAGTAGTTTTTTCTCTTACAATAATAAATAAACACCTTTAACAACATTATAAATTAAAAGTTGCGGATCTCGAAAAAATAAATGTCAGCGAGAATAAATGGTATTTTTAATAAATAGTCACGAAATACTAAAAATAGTTAATAAAGTAAGTTTTCCCGCAGTAACATTAAAATTTGCATACGTAAGATAAGTTGCTTAAAAAAAATGGTTTTGGGGCGGGAGCAAAATAAAATATCATTATTTTAAAAAATGGGAAGATATGGTTAAAAAAAAGTTTAAAAAATTAACTGTAGAAGAAGATAAAATACAACAAAAAATGGACGTTCAAGCAAAATGACATTGAGGTAGTAAACAAGTATAAATACTGGGGCTTCTTGTTTTCGATGAAAAAATGCACAGAACACACATGTTGAGAAATTAGCCTTGCAGGGCAAAGGAAACGGAAACCACAGTATGGGGATTACAGAAAGGGACAAGATGAGACGAGATGAGACAGCTTAAGCTGAAGACTGTATTTATTAGATATACAATATAGTTAAGGCAGACAGTTTTTATGGGGATGGAAGAAAATTGAGAAAGTGTAGGGGAAATTTTTGAAATGGCAATGGTTATTAACGAAATATCCCATCATACTTTGAAAAAGAGAGGCAGATAGAATAAACTTACAGATTGAAACAAGAATTAAAGCTAAAATTTATTTGCCGGAAATTTCTGCAATTTGGGATGATAGATGGCCTATAATTTTCTTAAGAGGAGGGATACCGAGAATAAACAACATAAAATCGTCAAAATGGAGCTAAATGATAGTTAAGGCTTTTTGAAAGGTAGTAGGTGAAGAGCCTGCGCAGATAGGTTGTTTGATACTTAAGAAAAAATAACAATTAATAAAGATCACAAGTTTGCTCAAACAAAACTGGTAATTAATAAACAATATTGAGGGAACAAGAAGCGATCACAAAAATTGAGCTTATGTGAGACGTAGCGTATTTTAATTATAAAGCAGAAATATTACCACGACTCATTGAATCTAAGAAAAAAATTGTAATTTGTACACAGAATAAATTAAATGTAACTATAAATAAATAAAATAACAATAAATAAATAA
>NW_019379487.1:1543931-1572033 GCF_000648655.2 Copidosoma floridanum | reverse complement strand
AAAAAAAAAAAAAAAAAAAAAAAAAAAAAAAAAAAAAAAAAAAAAAAAAAAAAAAAAACGAGCTCATGAATAATTCTCGCACAGAGGGTAAGCTTGAACTTTTTTTTAACACAAGGAGTCACGCGTGCATTTACATAGGATTATTTATTACGTAGCTAGTGCAAACTTTGTACCCGAGAATTAACATTGGTCGAACATTTTACAGATTACGCAAAATGCAAATTTCCCTCCGCAAACAGTTGCGCGCGCGCGTGTGTTATAACAACGCCACAGAAAGGGCCTCCAAAGCTTCGAAAGGCCTGTGCAAACCATGCATATTTACCAGCAGAAGGGCAGAGAAAATAACATCACCACGGCCATCGGAGCAAAACCAACACACGAACCAATTCTGATTTTACACACGCTGATGCGTGAAAATCCCTCGTATGGTTAAAATTAAGTTTAAATCGTGGGTCAGCCAAACAAAACATCGATACCACGGCATCAACAAGTTAACAAGCCTTTGAATCGAATGATCGACTTTTTCCGATCTCCCTATATATATACACCACGTGTGATTATCGAGCCCCCGTGCAAACACTCGTTTGACTCAAAACTGCGTGGCCAACGAGTTTATTTACATGGTAGGGCCAACAAAGCACGGCTTTCAGTAGCCGTTAGCTTATATACTTTTGTTGTTGTTGTTGTTGTTGTTGTTTCCCTCTTTCCCCAACTACCCACACAACAGCAAAGAGAGAGAGAGAGAGAGAGAGAGCCCTGGAGGAGCAATCCCAAGGCAATCTCGCGACAGTAAAGTTGCGCTCTCGTTTATTGTACATGCGAGGGTTGGCTGGCTGGCTGACGGCCTTGGGAAAAGGTCACGAGTCGACTGGCGAGTTTGTATTGCACGTATATTATACATAATATATGCATACCTGTTACGGCCGAAACGTGCGAGGTGTGATGATTATCATTATTATTGTAATTATATTGTTTAATTTAAAACCGATCGATAGACTGGATCGCCGGGTTTCAATTAATTAAAGCTTGTGCGGACGGTGTCCATTAGTTTTGAGGCTAACGTTGTAATTAATGATGAGAGGTCGTTCGATAAACAAGCGAAATGTTTACTTTACAGGGATGTGCGTTTTTAGGGTGGTACGTGCACAAATTGAAAAAAACTAGAAAGAGCCATTGACGAGCATTTTTTAGCGTTAGAGACGTACCCTACTCTCCCTAAAAACTTTGGATCATTTTACGGTTGAAAAACTCCAGAAAAAGGTACTTGATTATTGCGTCTTTTACATGAAAACTAATAGTGGTTCTGGTTTTTATGGTTTTTTTTTTTTTTTTTTCCATTACAGAAAGTGCCGTGTTCTATATATACAATAATTACTTTGCTAACATATAATTTTAAGTCAAGTGAACGATTATTTTATGTATCTTTCAAAATGTAATAAAAATTGTTTTTTTCGTCTAAACACAGTGGATTCTTTTAAAAATTTTTTTATGCATCACTACTAACAATACTATATCGAGAGCAATGTTTTTCTAGAAAATAAATATTTCTATTTTTTTTTTAAATTGTTTTTTCATTTAAGTTGTGAAGCACAGTTCTCTCTGAAAATAGTTTTGTTTAGCATAGTGTTATCCACTGTTCTAATTTTTTTTTCTTTTTTTTTTTTTCATTCACGCTAGTGTATATAGAAAGTATTTTTCTAATTATAGAATAAAAAAAATGTGAAGGTGAATTTTCTGGCTAAACATACTTGAAGTAAGAGTGATGAAGAGAAGAAATAGAAATATATTTTTTTTTATCTCAAACTCGGTTGACTACGAGAGTGATTATCCCAGCTATACCGCAGCTACATTATCAAATTTGGTATATTAATTATACTCCTGGGCTTCTGAGGACCCAGGCTATACGGGAGTCACAAAACTTTTAGAAAAACATCAAAACTACTTATTAACGGCATATCAGTTCAGTACACTCAGTGTATCTACACACTGTTAAAACACATTAAACTTAAGAAATCAACTTGTCAACGAATTTGCTTGTTAATCTGAACATTGCTTCAATTCGAGGTAGACTGCGCAAATACTTGGAAAGAGATTTTCGGCAAATTTTTTTCCTCCAACCTCCCACATTTTTGCACACTTGCGCGCGTAATATGCGCTTAGCAATCCTATCCGCGTCACGAGCCATCGGATGGCATTTAGTCACCGTGAGCTGCGAAACCTCAACCGTCGTAAAATTACAAGTCAATGAATGTTTCTCAAAACTTGCGATAAGACCCATACTGATCGTTGGAAAAATCAGAATACACGCATATATACGTACGGTACGTTGCTCGCGTCATCCAATAGTGCGTTTTGTTTTTCCGACGAAACAAACGTCAACACACAAAGCATCGTCATCTCGAATTATTTCAAGCGTCGCAAGTTACTCGTCGTTACGTCTCCATTAACCCAAATCGCGGGAACAGAGAGACCTGACCTAACACCCACACCCACCCCCCAAGGACTTTTTTCGGTCATGTTTTTGTGACAACGTTGTGGAAGTCAATTTAAAAAAAAAAAGAAATCAGCATGAAAAATACACCACCACCATTCTTTCATCCTTTATTCTACTCATCGTTTTAAACACCGTTTTTTACTGACTAACCTTCTTAATCTTGATAAACATGATTGGATATTGAAACGCAAACCATCTCCAAGATTATAAAACGTTATTTATCAATCAGAATTGCTCCTCGTTTAGTTATTATAATATGGAAACTGGAATTACCATAGACTGCAAGAACGACTTTCTCATCTTATCACTCGCCACATCATTTATCTTGCTTTAATGCAATTTTTAACTTTTGCTTCAATTAATATTTTCATAACCTAACGACATAAGAACAGTTTGAAACTATATGCACTTGGAATATTATATTGAATATTTTGCTGTCATTGTAGTGTTAATTTAATTATGTTTTAATTACTTATCCTACAATTTAGTCTTACTTGTTTTGTAATGACTATGACTATAAATCATTTTTGTAATTCAACTTTAAAGCCATAGGTGGCCATACCACCTGGCCTAATAAATACTACTTACGTATACTTATATTGTAATGTACGTGTATGAACTACGATATGATATACGTATATATATATAATTAAAAAGTGTTTCAACTGGCGAAACAGTCCACGATGACGCACGCAACGCGATCTTTTGACCTCCCGATCGATGCGGCAGTGTTACTATTTTTTTCTGGTTTTCTCGCTCGGAGACGTATCAAGTGGTATCAAGCGTACCTATCGTTATATACACGCACGCTAAATGAGATGTATATTTTTTTAACTCCTCTCTCGGTTATTGTACGGAGCATGTGTGTATATTTATCATCGATAAAAGATGGAGAAGAAGACGCTGGCCACGCGCTACGTGACGTCAATTAGTCTCATGGATTTAACATTGACGGAGAGAAAACTACACGTATCTAATGTGTAGCTATGATGCTGCTTCGAGAGCCTTAGAATATACTATGCATCGGATGGGGGGGGGGACTCGTTTTCTGTGCTTATTTAATTGTCAAGGTGCAAATGCCAAGGATTTTGTTATTTTTTATCGTCGTTCAATTGGCTTCTACTCTTTTTAACAATCGGTATTAGATCTCTATTGGACTCGATTGCTCGAAAAATTTAAAAATAAGTATGAGCATCGGTATGACGAGATATAGTTGAAGTGATTGGGATTTGTTTCACGTACTTGTTGTGTGAATAAATTTTTTTTATTTTTATTTTTTTTTTTATTTACCACGTTAGAGGAAGTTATTAGAGAAGTAACAGGATCACAAATAAAATTTTAGAATCCTTCTCTAAAGAATCGTGAAATGTATACTACAAGGAGGAGTGTTATATTCGTTTATAATTGCAAACTGATAAGTATTATTTTTATTATTACTTTAGGTGATACTAGTATGATTTCGAAGCTACAAAAATGTTACAAATGATTGAGAAATGTTTTATTAAACACTTTGTTTATCCAAATGGTGCGAAAAAACACAATTTGTTTTTTTTTTAAATTTACTTATGTGTAAAATAAAACGATAAAATATTATTCTCAAATATTTTTTTGTCCATACAAAAGAAACATGATATAATTAATGTGATCCAACAACATGATGTAACTGCCACACGTATAATACAATACGATATTCAACATACAGTTTGTAATAAAAATACTGGTGAAGTATTATTTTTCATAAAGAAAAAAATTTTTCGAATTTTCTGGCTTTAGAATTATCAATGTTCGATAGCAAATTTCCTGGGTTAGTCCACAAATTTCATCCAGAATTTAGAGCAGCTGTGAGACGCCCTAATTACAAAGCACTTCTATGTGATACCTACTATAAAAGAAATATTGTCCAAATTTAATTGGTCACTGTAACACTTACACAATAATTCTCATTTAAACATTGCTGTGGACTAACAAAAAATTATCATGTTTAATAGTTGCTGGGTCATAAAACAAATACTTAGAACGAATTAAACTTACAAGTATTTACTTAAACGAAAACAAATTAAAAAATTTTGCCACAACTGTTTCTCTAGTGATTAAAACTATATTTAAAAAAAAAATGTTATTTTCATAATACTATTGTTTTATATCATGATGTATCCCTTAGCCGCATGTTTCATACTTGATATTGTGTATCTAGGTTAATTACATTTGGAGTACCAGATTTTATTGATTTACTTTTACGTGAAACAATTTTTTATAAAGAGCTACTTTCATCCGATTCAACTTCATTTAATCATTTGATAAAAAATCAATACGCTTGACTAAAATAACACGATGTGTAATAAAAATTGGAAGCTTTTGCTATCAAAATAAATACACTCCTCATTTTTTAAGAATTTTTCTAAACGAAGAAAAGTATTTAGTTAATATCTGGTAATACAAAAAAAAGTCCACTCTACCTTGAATTAAATTTGAAATAAAGCGAATAACGAAAAAAAATAGTAAAGAATGAAAGAGGAGACGCGATAACATGCGAAGCATTATCGACTCCTCGGCCAGCATCGAATTCAGTTTAGAGTGACATATTCGAGCGTCGCCGCCAACCAGCCACGCATTGGAAGTTCGGGCTGAGGCCAAGTTTTTTATTGGGTCATCGACTACATAGAAAGCACATTTTTTTTCTTTGCTCGCCTCTACTATTTGCTTTAAAGAACTTCTGGGGTGAATTTTCTGGCTAAACATACTTGAAGTAAGAGTGATGAAGAGAAGAAATAGAGAGTTAAGTATTGGGTTTGCTGATTGACAGAAAACGAGATATCTCCCTTTTCTTTTGTTTTACCTGATTTTTTTAAAGGTAGGAATTGGGTTCATTAAGAATAAAAAGATAGGTTTTTAAATCATCTGCTTCATGAAGGTCTACAAAATGTTTTTTATTAAATAATTGAAGAGTTTTTTACGTTGCGGTTCGTACATTTTTTTACGCTGACAAATACTATGGTAAATTAAATTTTTTTATTATTTAACTGATAATCCAGAGTTTCTTTTCTATGAAAATATAATTTTTTGTCAATTTCTATGAAAATTAAAAATCAAAAATTTGTAATATGGAGAGTGTCATAACAGAGTCATGTAAAAAAAAAATATATATAATATATCATGCTAAATTTAAAAAAAAATCAAATAAGTTTAAATACGTTACTTACTCTATAATCAGTTACTGGCGTTATAAATAATAATAATATTTAAAAAAAATTATTCCTGTTAATGCAAAGTGATCGTAAAAAAAAATATCACGCTCTTGCATCTAAGTAATTTGCGTTCATATTGAAAGTGGAAGAAGAAGAAGAAGAAGAAGAAGAAGAAGAAGAAGAAGAAAAAGAAAAAAGAAATCTCTTAAAGATATAACAAGTCGGTCATTGGGTGGCAGAGCATTTATGCAGTCCACGCCCTTAGAAAAGTATACCACAGGAATCGTCGTCTGTGAATCTGTATATATATCTTCCTATATCATATAGTTGTAAGGGCGGGGCTTTCCACACTACCCCCTGCACCCCCAGGGTTAAATATTTTAAATGATCAAGTTATCTGTTGTGATTTGAATACACTTCGTAAAAAATATAAAAATTTTTCAACGATTGAGGAGTATCTAATAGCAATAACTAAACCCATAATATTATTTTTGAATGTGTTGAATTTCGGCTTGATAGAGAATCCATCAAAATTTTCAATTTTCGTAAATTTTTGAGTTGAATCAAACCATTGTAGATTCTATAGGGGCAGACCTAATATAAATCATTGATAATCACTATGATAATTTCAATTAAAGTCACTTTAATAGAGTAACACAGAACTTTACTCCTAAATCGGAGAATGTAACAACAACGAGAGAAAAATGTTTATTAAATTTATGTCAATGATTTAATTACTGGAAAGAATTTAAGGAGTGAAAGAAACTTTGAGAACATTTTTCTATGATAAAAATTTAAAAGATTATGAGAAAAACTTCACCAAATTTATATTTAAAATAATACAACTCAGTCGAATTTTTGTTAAAGAAAAGTTAAAAGAAGATCTTAAGTGTAATATAAAAGGAACAGTATCTTAAAAATTCAACACAGAAAGATATTAAAATGGAACTTGAATTTATAGATAAGAACCAAAATTATTACAGTGGTGTATGAGCAGAGAGCTTCAAGTCGCTAAATACAATCGAAGTAGCGATGCCAAAAAGTTAACATTGTCTTATAATATATTCTATGGCTGTGAACAGCACCAGAACATGCTCATTCAGTAAACACAGTGAACCGGCTAACACATGTATATTCGATAATCAAATGAGTAGCTATGTAAATGATTTTTACCATCGGAATATTTTTTTTATATTTGTTAAATATAAAAACTAGAAAACTATAAAAAAAAAAAATTTCTAAGAGTTATTATGTTCATTATTGTTTTTACTTTTATTCTTAATAATTAATAATCACTATTTTTCATTCGAAATTTTAAGGATCGAAACCTGCTATGATTAATTTTTTAAAGCAACCCCTCCACATTTTTTTCACTCTTTGGATCTTAAAATTGAAAAAAAACTCACATTTTTAACAATTTATTTCGGGAAAAATAATTATTGAGCAATCAAGTGTCAGTGATACAAATAATTCACTAGCCAAAGTAAAGCGGGCATATTTGATTCTTGAGTATCGGCTGCTCGGGTCATAAAGTACACGGAAAAAATATTGGCACGGTCGCTTGTCCGCGAGCGAAAAAACAGCGCACCCCGTAGCTCAGTACAGTTGGCCGCCCAAATACATGGCTCGCATTAGAAAGGGCTCGCTCGTTCCACTGGATAATTCCCAATATGAGGTGGGCTTAAAGAAGTTTCACTTCAATAAAATTAAATGTGTTGAAAATTATACGTTAATTCAGCCCTGAGGCCGGGTACAAGTATGTATGGTGTGTGTGTGTGTGTGTGTGTGTGCATACATATTAGTCCCAAGCCTTTCCACCACGGCAGGGTCATACGTACCATCAGGCGACGACCGAGTACGTGCTTCTCCGCGGTGAAAATCAATTTTTTCAAGAACACCGGCGCCTTTGCTTTTTCCCCTTTCAGTCAGGGGAGGTCGGGGGTAGGCATTTATTAAAAGTCCCGCGCTGGTTGGTTGTGCGCGTTAACGAGGGCGAGCGAGAGAAAAAAAAAGTAATAATGTCATGATGCTCTCCAAACATTCGGTACTTATTTACTCCTACGTATGTATAAATGTATACATATAATGTATACATGCCCATAAATACGTGCATATGTAAATATATGTGAACTACAAATGTGAGGTCGGCCTGCATAGTTCCACTGTTCTAATTTTTTTTTCTTTTTTTTTTTTTCATTCACGCTAGTGTATATAGAAAGTATTTTTCTAATTATAGAATAAAAAAAATGTGAAATGGTTCAACGATGTTTAGAAATTTTTCCACTTTCTCACTTTATAATTTTTCGCAAGCTCTTGTCGGCTGTTATTTTATTACGCTCTTCGTTCGGGGCCACTTTACCTCGACCTTTTTTTTTTTTTTTACTTGCGTTCTCGTCGACGAAAATGCACTTTACTTTCAACTGCCATAGCCGTGACTTGTAATTTTTTCGCGACGACCCATTATTGTCATTCCAGACTTTTTTTCCATAAAGTTAACATTTATATTTAAGAAACACACTGTACAATTAAATTGATTTTTTGTTTATACTTTGTTATTATTATTGCTGTTAGTATGATTATTTTTACTTCTATTGGCATGTCTTTATTATTATTGTTATTCTTGTTAATATAAATATATATAAAATGCAATTCATCTGAAAATTGTATAACGCCACTTTAAAGTCTAGGTCATACTAAGAAGGTTAGATTTTAATGTATTTTTATTTTTCAACGTATTTTAACTATAACCCAAGTAAATTTTCCTGACTTCAGAAAACTTGCGAAACCCTTTTCCCTATATTTGCCTTTATTCTCTCTCGACCCCGAAGCACTATATACGTGTATATGTTGCATGTATAAGCCTTTTGAAGGAGGGTGATAGTAGATAGGCTAAGTGTTTCTTGATAAATTTGCATAGGAGCAGATGAGAGATCGAGAAACGAGATTGAATTTAGATACAAATCACGAGAGACGGGCTTTTACCGGAAGAAAAAGAGCGGAGAGTGATATAGAGATTACGTATGAAGGAAGAGCAACAAGGGACTCTTCGCTACTTATTTGGATATTTCTTGTTTGGATAAAGGATAGGTGATGATGCTGCTGGGATGACTTTTAAAGGCAATCAGAGTAGGTATAGTTTATAGGTAAATAAAAATATGCAATTTCCTGGGAACGAGTTTTAAAGGGATCAATACTTAGTTTTTATTTCTCTTTGTCGTTTGTGTTTGCGGAAAACTTGTGTTTTTTTGTTTATTCTGATTTCATGGATATACAAGGCGGTTTTCTGGGTAAAAATTATCCTCCATCCTGAATCCATATTCTTTTACACTAAAAGAAAAATATAATAAAAAATTACTTTACTGGAATGGTAATCTGGTGTTATTCCGCCGTCTAAGGACTTTTTACTTTGGCCAACCTAATTTTTATTATTTCATTGCTGGACAGTAATTTCTGTTGTACAAACAGTAAAAATCAGTGGTACTTACAACAAAAATTACTGTTCTAAACACTAAAAATTATTGTTCTAGTAGTAAAAAGTCTCTAGACGACCGAACACTACTAGATTAGCATTCTTGCACAGTAATTTTTATTATATTTTTCTCTCAGTGTGTACATCAGGATTTATTTGTACGTTTAACGATGAAAATTGTGTACAATTTTTTATTTAAAATAACGGACATGTCAGTACATATGAATTAAAAGTTTGTTAATTAATAAAAATGAATATCGAATGAAAAAATAAATGAAACGAAATATAAGACAATACTTTTTTCATTAACTACCATGACTGGAACCTATTTTAAATAAAATATGTATGTTATTGATAAATCACTGAGGTTTCCAAGAATATATAGAAAAGTTTTTACTTTTGATATTGGATTAAAAAATTCTTTCAACAACTGTAAAAATAAAAAAATGAAGCAAATCTCTCTACCTTTCAATCATACAGAATTTTTAGTTTTTCTTTTTGTATTAAAAATTTTAGGATATCCTTATAAAAATCATTAAAACATGTTTATGAAACAAACAAATCATCTCTTACTGGAACATGCAGTTAAATTAGTTTACCATTAAATACATTTATAATATTTTAAATAGTTTTTGATTACTATTATTCTACAAAATAATTTAAAAAATTTATTCCAACTTTTTTTTAGTACAAAAATTAAAATTAATAATTTAAGGTGCTAAGCGGTTTCTGGATTAATAACGTAAAGTCAGGATGTAAAAAAAGTGCACTTCATGGAGAAAGCATGGGTGGTGCAACACTACTTTTCGTGTAAGTTATCGATCCTGTACGGGTCTATAGACCACAAAAGTATCACCTAGCGATTATTTCCGTAATATTCTCTAATCCCCTAGTACTGTATCTAGCTTCAATTTTTGAGGTCAAGGATGTACTTCAGCATTACTTCAATCTCTTTACCGAGTCCTTCGACTAAAAAGATAAAGCTCAAGTTTTATCTGAACGCGTGTGCCTATACATCACACATAACCATCTCACTTTAGTACTCTTCCATGATCGGTTGATTAAATCGATATTTTTATGATTCTATTAGACTAGAATTACTTAATTTTTTTCCCNATTCAACTATATAATATAGGGTGATATATATATTTAAAAGTATATTTACTGAGCAGATCTACCTATTTTATACAGTAAAAAATATACAATTTTTAAAGATAATTAGACAGAGTAGATCATTAGTTGCATATCTGAAGTTTGATTGTCAAAATAAATATGAAACAAGGTCCTGACAAAAAGTATCTTCGAGATGACTGTACAACTTCTAAGTCCACTAAACGATATTGTCATCAGCGTATACTGGATAATCTTTCACTTAATAATTATTTTAATGTTTCCTCTATTTCTTTTGGTGTGCACTCATGAAAGAAAAGAGCCGTAAAAGGGTCTTTTCCGCTTTTTCTTTCAAGATAGCTTCATACGGAGATGGTTTCCGAATGAGAATTAGGGCCAGAGAAATTCAGAGCGAGCAAAGCTGCTCTTCTGCTTCTCCTTCTTGCGTGAAAAAAGATTTATCGCTGCTTGCTTGCTCTCTCTGTTTACCAATTTATCTTTACTTTTTTTTTATTTTTAGGCGCATGAATTTGAAAATTTTTTGGGAACGTAGCACACGATTCTTTATGATAATATATTGCGATTCATAATTAATTATTAATTTTATAGACCTAGAAACAATTATTCGATACATTTTCAAATAAATTAAAATAAAACTTTATTTTCATAACAGAATCCATTAAGTACCTGGATTTCATTGAAAAAGATTTATCAACAACATGTGTACAAAATAATTTTTACTGCATTAAAACAATCTTTGAACAAACATGAAAAAATATTTAATTAGTCCATTTCACATCTGTATAAAAAAGGGAATATTTGTGGAATCCGTAGACTACGATCCAAACAAAATTTTCACACACACAAAAAATAAATAGGGGGAAAAAAAATTCATACAGTCAAAAGCTGAGCTGGAGAGATCACACAGCGAGTAGTAAACTTTTCTAATAATAAACTTTGATGATCACAGAGATTTGTGAGGTTATTGGCGAAAATTTTAAGGAATTTTTCATTCTGTGTGTCGTAATTCGTCGGGATAATATCTACCAATAAAAACTGGAGTTTTTGAAAATCAAATGCATTTTCTGTGTCATTGATGCAGTGGCATCTGATAATAATACCATCTAAATTAACGTGAAAATCAACCGATATTTTTATGGTAATATTTATATTTTTTGTTTTGTAATGTAAAGAATTAGGTATACGAAAAATTATTGACAATCGTAATTAATATAAATCGTAAAATAACTCATAAAAAAACATAATTTGATACTTGCACTGTATACATCATTCGAAGTTTTTTCATTGCTGCTACTATTATTCTGATTTAAAAAATAAGCAGAAACTAACAAAACAAGGAAGTCAATATTCAGCCACACTATACTTTGAAAATGAATATCAAATAAGATAAATTTTAGCTTAATTAAATAATGTACAATGTTGCAAAATGGTGTGATTTTAACAACAGCAGTATATCCTGATGTATCTTATCATAACAATAGAGTAGAATAATTTAAACCAACGTCCGATCAGACCATCACGATCAATACATGAACATGACATTATTGCTTGCTTTGTTATTAGTTAAGGCCAGTAAAGTGTGATATACATGGAAACACACAGGATTCGTTCTACATCGTTAGTCGAATACAAATATAAAAAATTTTTTTTATCAATTAAAGTGGTACGCATAAGCTGCTCTTCCAAAAATCTCGGAAAAGGAAAAAAAATCGTTGGATACAATATAGAAACTGGAAAATACGTGAATAGACGCAAAATTGTTAATTTATAAGTAGGTATGCCTTTATTGCGCAGTTGTAATTCAGAAACTCGTTTTTAAAAAATACATAATAATACAATTGTACTCACCAAGTGACTAATGACCCGCAAAATCGAGAACATGGCAACAAATTCTCGTAATCTCATCAATTAGTCACCCAACACCGACTGTATATAGCGACTAAGTTCTTTTGAATTTTTGAACACCCAAAAATTGATGGTGTAATTAGGAGAACCCTAAGCTTCCCCCCAAAAATTATATTCATAAATTTCTCGGGCAAGATTAATCTTATCAGCAACCCTCGACTCTGACACTAATAATATTCCTTCTTTGCATGAAGATGCGCACGTTTTTCCAACAATCCACCCACGCATGTGTCCAAAAATATAAATTTCTTCGTTCACGAGCATTAATAAACAAGACGGTTCCTGAATTTCAATATTTCACGATTGATGAAATGCGTTCTCAGTTGTGTTTTCGATGAAAATGACAAAAAAGACCATCTGAGTAATACGTTCCTCCATGAAAACACACCCCTCGATGACCCTTTCTCATTTTTCCTCTTTCCGCCTTCGCTCCCAAAAAAAGGCACTTTGCACTTGCGTGTTCTGAGAATACGGAGATAAGAAAAGCTCTCATTCTTTTAAACACTCGCGCTCATCTACGTACACTGGAAAACTCAATTTTTTTTTCTTTTCGCCATCGTCACCATGGTGTGTATTATATTATATACACGGCTGTTTGAGAAAAAGAGCTAACAGATTAGAACCTCCCATAAATGTCTCGGATCCCTGGATGGCTCATGTATTTTCGATCGCTCTGCGTCTACGCGCATGCCATCTTTATTCTTCTCCTCTTTTTTTTGCTGCTTTAAGGAGTTTAGGGTGAAAATAAATTTTCGACAAATTTTCATACAGATATTTTATGCCCGCATTTTATGACTTTTATGAGATGAACAAACTTTAGAAAAACTGGATGTTTATATACTCTAGGGTATCCGTTGTTTTCAAATTTTTATTTTTTGAACATATACCCACTGAAATCTCTTTGTTTTTGCCGAAAATAAAATTCCTATAAACAAAATCTGATTAAAAATTAAATTAACGGGCGCTGCCCTGTGTATTTTAATTTTCCATTGAATGAACGTCAGATTTTTAATGATTTCAAGAAATAATTATTTTTAACTCTTCTTATGATCTTTAATCACCTTAAAAATTATAAAATCACATTGAAAGGAGTGTTATATCTATCCACTTGAGTTGGGTTTTTTTCTGATTGTTCAAGATCAAAACTTCAAACAATTTTAAAGATAATTCTACAATTTGAAAAAATAACAGAAAAAACTATGAAAATTGTTTTGGCCTAAAAAAATCTAAAAAAGAAATAAAATAAATAGATGTATCTAACGCTCTACTAAGTATGATTTAATCATTTTCAAGTATATGAAAAATCTCCAGAACAGTTAAAAATAATTATATTTTTAATTAAATCGTTAAAAATCTCATGTTGTATGTATGAGAAAATAAAATACTCCTGACGCCATGGGTTCATTCAATTTTCATTTAGGTTTTACGAATGTAATTTTCATTAAAGGCTGTAATAAATAAATTTTAGTAGGTAAATAAATAAGTATGTTAATTAGATAATAAATAGAACGACGTATCAAAATATTAACATAAAAAATCTATGGATTGCTTTCTAGTAAAAGCGTATTATGTTTATCTATCGAATTCTAGTTTTTCGAAAAAATAGTAAAAATATTTGTTGTTGTTCAATTCAATAAAAAATCTTTTTCTTTTCAGTCGAAAAAATTGCGATGAATTTTTTATCTCAACTGATAAGTTACATGATGAATTCATACCTTGCGATGAATATTCACCTCAACTGATAAATTATATGGCCATGGTAAAATTATACCGTTGGGTCAATTATAAAAAACGAAGAAACTTAACCCTACCCTCCACCTCTTAAAAGGAGTTAACTTGATTTATTCGAACCTGACGTTTTACAAAGTCATTGTGTATTCTCATGCAAAAAAGTAGTGTGTACTCATACTTCATACATTAGGTATTACTTAAGCAGTACAAAATGTATCGTACAAGTGTTAAATAACATCATTTTTCTACTTTACACACTGGTGTGGCCACAATACGTGAAGATACAGAAGGTAAATAGAAGTGCTATCGATCGCAGCGTGGGAAGAAAAAAAAGAGAGAAAAAAAAACCCCGGAAAAACCAACTCTCTCTCTCCCTTTCTTCTTCTGTTTGTATCTTCCCAGATTGTAAGGCTTATGGTGTGTCTTGAGCTTTTTTTCTTTTTTTTTTTTATCTTGTACTGCTGTTTTATTTGTCCAAAAAAAAAAAAAAAAAAAAATCATTCTCAAAAGAACATTTTTAGATGCAGACCTTTTCACTGATTGAGCCATACTGAAAATTTTTTTAAATCACGAAGACATCGAAAAATTATGTAGGACACTTTTTCAAAGTTTTAAAGTTATAAATTAAGTAAAAAATATCATATTCCAGTACCATAATGAGGAATCAATTAAGTTTAATCATGTGGTTTTTTTTCCTTTTCATAAAATTGATGAATAATATTGTAATAGTGGATGTCAACAAGTTCGTAAAAATAGAATCACTTTAGTCCGAGTATGATTTGTCATAAATGACTAACGTACGAATGGTTTAAGTCCCGAAAAGTTGTGAGTACATAGATATGCCTAATGTACTATCGATGCGTAATTTTAGAATTGCTGTTTTTCCTAAATTAGTTATTGATAACAAATCGTACTCGGAACATAATGATTTTAGTTTTATGAAATTTTTAAGTGAATAATTTAAGGTAAGTTGTATTCAGTTCGGAATTTTCACTTTTTTTAAAAAAAGATACCCACCCCGAGATTTCGTCTCACAAGAGGTTTGCATATCTGCAGCTATTCAACAGTGGCTCCTTTGTTTTCCACACATATAAGCTTGGAAACCGCTCCCTACTACCATCCCTTGTACGATTTTTTTAACCTCTTATTTTTTATCTTTTCACAAAGTACATTATCAGTACAGATACACACACATGGTACCTGCTTTTATTCACTGCTATTATTGCACACATGAAGGATCATGCCCTTTTTTTATGATTGCGTTAAAAGAGGTGGTCGAAGCTTTCGAGGAAATCACGTGTGCTCCGTAAGGGTTGGAGCGAGGGTTGGGAAGGTAATAATGGCATTTCTGGGAATTCAGTTAGCTGGAAGCACTTTTTGCCGATTCTGTCGCGAAGGCGTCTTGGGCTGAACTATTTTTACGTGAACATACCTACCATAATGGTGTTCTTTTGCGTAAAAAAGTTTGGACATCTTTTCACTTATTAAAGTTGGGATGGTATGGGTATTGTGGGCGTGGAAAAGATCACACGAAAAAACGTGCGAATAGAAGTAATGATACTTGGCCAAATTACTTTTTATTAATTTAATTGGAAAATGTGCCATCTAAATTTTGTACAGTGAAAAAATACTACATTGTAATGGAAAAGTGTGCAACTAGACAAAATTAAAAAAAAAATATGTATATAAATTAGAATCAATGAAAGCTTAACTGTTTTAAATCGCAAAAATTTTTTTTGAAAAAATAATCGTTAAAAATTCCTGCCAAAGAGTCAAAAGCAATATTTTACGCCACCTCATACAGTCATGGTTAAAAATAATCTCTAGTGCTGTTAAAGTATTCCAGTATCCCAAAAAAATATCATAATAATTAGGTAGAAAATTGTGTGTTTTGATACAACTTTTTTAATAATTGTAATAAACCACAAAAAACACACGAATGCGTGGCATAATTTTTTTACCATAGATTATATTTTAACTATAATTTGAAAAGTGCACAAAAGTGTATAGCTGTTTCTTCTGTTTGTGTACTTTTTCACATTTAGAGGCTATATCGAGGATTCGAAAAAGCGCTTCAATTATTGGAAAAAAATGCTTACTCCCACCAAAGCTTTCCTCCTTCGAACCAAATTTAATACACTATTTTCCACGTTTCGTGCGAGCTTCGGCTGAAGTAAGAATACACGAGAGATGTGAGTGTTATTTTTAGAACAATGCGGTTGTAAGCAGCTCCAAAAATACACTGGTTTTTAAACAATCCCGGCTTTTACCAATGCACGTTTATACTTTCACAGCAAGCTCGCGAAATCTCACTTGTAGAATTGCATTTGTCAATCAAAGACGAATTTTTTTTCAAACCACTTAAAATACACCAAAAAAATCCCCCAGGGTGTGTAAGCAAGCACATCCAAATTAATGTCATTAGAGCAGCAGGATAAATAAAACGTCGGCATGGACGAGTTACTCGGCGGCGTGCAAACTCTTTCCCGTGCATTACCTTGAAGCGGGACTCTCATCAGCAACTGTCGTCACATTAATCTCTCTCTCGCTTATCTCGCCCAGCGCCCATGTATACAAAACCCAAACGAGCCTCAGTCCAAGCCAACGAAGTAACCGCTACATTACCCCATTACCCGTAACTCGCCAAGATATAATCAAGCGCAAAAAAAAAAGGACGATCGTTGCCCTCCGAAATTCGGAGACCATCATTACAATTTTATGTCTCACTCTCGATATGCATGATAATTAGCTAATTATAATATCTGTCCATTCGTGGATGAAATTCATTGTAAACGTGTGTATTCGGATTTATCACCTTACGTTATTTCGTAAAATAAGTAATTTTGAGAATTAATGAATTCGAGTAAGTCAATCGGCACTACGAAAATAGTACATCTTTTAATAATTTTTCTGCGGCAGAGACATGTGGAGGTAAAAGCTTATGGACTTGGAAAAAATAATATAGATGAGTTGGTTAAGGGGATCATAGAAAAAAAAACCTCTTTTTTTAGAATCAAGTCACTGGGTTGTCTTTGAGAGATTTATCTATAATTTTAATTTGTCATTTATTCTGCCGTCCCAGGAAAAGAAAAAAGAATAACATTGCACATACACTTTTTTTCCCAAGGATGGCAGCATTTTGAGTTTGAAATACAAGTTTATAACGTAAAAATGATCTGAAAGGTTAATATTTCGTTTGTCTTTGCACAACAAACAACTCGACAAATAATTTCATTTGAATAAAGTTAATATAAAATCAAATTGTACGTTATAAGTAAAACTCTATGAAGTACGTTTTCGTAGTATAAAATATTTTTACAGCACTACCATTTATTTACATTGTGATTTTTTTTTTTTTTTTTTAATAAACTAAAAATTCCAAGAAAAATTAAATTTTCTTCGAGTGGTAACGTATGCTTATTGATGATTAAAATATAAAAATATTTGTAAACGCGGAGTATAAAAGTAGTCATGATAATTTAGATTAATTTGAATCGACTAATAAAATTATATACATTTCATTTGAAATATAGCATGCCCTTCTTAAAGCAGAAATAACCAATTACTTTGCGCAACTATTACACTCCATACCTACGAGGTATCGGGCAGCGTTATCGATCTGAAAACTGTAGCACTTTCAATCAAAAGTTTTGATGTTACGGAGACGTAAGTACCATATAGTCGAGTTATGTATACACTTAATGGACAGCCATTCGATCAGACACGGACGGGCGAATTGGAGACTTGATTACACTTACTCGGGTCGTTCGGGGAGGCGAAATTTTATTCGCACGATGGCGAGAACGTCCTACGCACGTCGACCATACCCCTGGGATTGCAAAATTCGTGAGCCTCTAGAGCTCCGGAGGGGTGAATATTCATCCGAAAGAGTTTTTGAAAAATACGAGGGCGTTAGGAAAAAAAAGGGTGTACTTGGAAAAAAAAAAAAAAAAAAAAAAAACGGTGAGAGGTCTCGTAATTGGATTACACGTGATTACACGTATCTCGTTGTTTTCCTGGACTCAGAGCTTTTTTAAAAATGAGAACATTTCAGGAAAACAGTGTTTTTTTTGTTTTGTTTTGTTTTTGCATTCATTAAAATTAACGAGCGAGCCTTTACCCCAAAGCTCTTTTCATCTCGATTTCCAGGAGTTTTAAATAAATGCACATCATCGCTATGGTGCGCGTAAATAATGCTTAGTACGCGTGGAACGGTATATTTTTCAAAACATTAACAAAAATGTCGTATATAACTTATGCGGTTTGCGTAAAAGAGCCTCTTGCACGCACCAGTGCATTTGTTTCCGGGTTATATATACGAACTCCCATCTCCTGTCGTGGGCACTCTCGAGCGTATGAAAATCAGAGCAAAAGGGGGAAGCCAAAGCAGAGCAGCAAGCCGTCTTCCTATAGCTCTTTGTGCTTTACTTACTCGAGCATGATTTGTAAATACGTAAGCTTTTTTTTCGGTCGCTACAATCGGAATCCGTGGCGGGAGGTATAGGAGGGGTAGAGGAACATTAAATTCTGTATGTCTCTATGTGTATGGTGGTGCAGTCATTAAAAATGGTTCTCTTTTGATTGGACGACGTGTAGAATGTGTGGGTTTAAAAGCTATAGTCAATGACTTTTGGGTGTTATACTTTTTTTCGTTCCACAAAAGTACCTAAATAAATCTAATGGGGTGCTAAGTGTGATGCACTGCACTACATCGTCGACAGCATTTATTTTGTAGATACAAAACATATTTCATCGTAAGCACAGTGATTTTTACGATATTTTCATAGCGGAAATGAGGTAAAAATTAGAATACCAAAACTTCTAGATGGTGAAGTCATAAACACTAGTTGACTGTTCTCTAACGTTCATAATTTTTTTTTTTTTTTTTCCTCTTACTATACACGCTTGTGTTCCCGATTCAACGTGACTCCCCTTTTCTCCCCCTTGCCCCCCCCCCTTCCAAAACCTTTTCAACGGAACCAAGTTTGATTCAACTAGATCTCAGTGCTCGTTTTCCCAATGGCAACGGCAAAAGGTAACTCCAACGCCCTATATTCTACTACCAATGGGCGCAATTTTCACGACCTGCACACACGAAACAAAGAAAAGAACGTCCGATTAGCGAAAGCCCCCCTCACGAGTCATTTGATGTGAAAGACATCCCCTGCTTACACATTCACACTTCCCCCCCCCCTCCCATCTGCTGTGTGCCTACATCATTATTACAGGACCCAGTGAGGCGGGTATATGTGTGACAAAAGAAATGAAAGAGAAATAAGAAAAAGGAGAAAAAAAAAGATTCGAGACAGGGTGAGGAGCACAGAGTTCCGCGAGTGCGATAGTCACGTTATCTGGGCAAGTGGGGTAAGCTGCGGGGGAGGGCATAAGGAGGATCGAGAGGCAGCGGGAAAAAGGGGTGGGTGGGAGTTGGGCGCGAGAGACGTAGAAAATGGCGGAGGAGCAGAGGGGAAGGGGCAACAGACAAAGTAGAGGGGGAGGGGGTGAAGGAACGATTCTCTCTCTGCATGTAAATATACATACACGTGTGTAAACATGGGTATATGGTAGCGGGGGGTTGACCCCTCGTTTTGTGGGTCGAGTAAGGCGGGGGGGGGAGAGGGAGATTCGCCCGAATATCGAGAGAAAGGGGAGGCTGCTGGTGCGGGGAACAGCCTCTCGTGCTTATATATTATGTGCGTATAACGTATAGACGTATAATCTCACCTTGGATCCGGCAGGATGATCTTCTTGCTGGCCCGGGCGGCCGGCGTGCACTTGCTCTTCTCCATGGCCATGAGATAGCTCACGTCGGCGAGCACCGCCTCGAGATCCGCCATTTTTTTGGCCTATTTGATTTGTTTATTTTTATTATATTATCACGTGTATCTAAATCTACGATGCGGCGAAGTCTTGTGTTGTTATAAATTCATATATTATGTTATGTGTGCCCCGATGACACAGTAACACACAAGCACAGGCGCACTTGTCACAAATTATGCTGACGATGTTGCTATGTATATATACCTATATCACTATTTACACTTTCACGTAGCTGTCATCGTCCAACTACAAACACTTGATGGTTCACCTCCGCTTTCATCTTGTGTCATATATCATAATTGCACCCACAACTGTGCGTCATGCATTTTATATTATAAATTTATACATACATACGTGTGTACACGTTTTATTGTTTACAAGCCACAGCGTACAAATACATATTATTACATCGTATTATGCATTGGCAGACAAATTTGACAAACTTAGACGGTCGAGCTTGAATAAGTTTTGTGCGGACACAGGCATCGGTGTACTTTAATTATCATCCACTTGTTTATATGTATATTATGCGCGAATACCTCACTTGAATATTGTAACACTGTATACTTATACTTATTCGTAAAACATAAATAATAGAGCACACTTTTATTTCCCCTTCTCTCTCTCTCTCTCTCTCTCTGATGTGCGTGTATATATATATATATATATATGAGCTCTTCTTGCGGTCCTTCAACTTTTATGCTATCTGTTGGATTATCGCCCTTGCGCACACATCCACTACTGCGATGTGTAATGTTAAAAAACAGTTGGAGAGAGAGGAAAAACAAAACATTTAATATATATTTTTGTTTTGTTTTGTTTTGCTTTGAGCTCGAAAATGAGATTTGAAAAAAAGCTCAAATCCCTCCGTTAAAAATTTTCAAAGCTCGCCCTCTCCCCTGAACTTTGGTGTTCCAGGTCTCAGCTGCTGCCGTCAGTGCCCATATAACACCCAATAGTAGTAACAGACATTAACGGTGGATGCAGCAGACGCCTCTTTTACTCGCCTCGGGGGGCACACGCATTTTCCCTTTTCCTTTTTTTTCTCTCTCCCTTTTTCCACTCTTCGCTTTTCCCCGTGAGTAAACTTTTCGTGGCTATACGTATACACACTATGCACCTACACTTTTACTTCACGTCCACGTCAACGAAGGTATTTATTAATCACTTGTAACGCGTGTGTTCACACCATCAGTTTCAATTTTAATTGTCAACATACAGTTGGGAGAACACGATCCTGATGGGCAACTGCACCCATGCACTCGAACTCTCGCAAAACCAGAGTCGCTCCGAAATCCAAATGCTCCGAAAAGCCCCGTGTTGTGTGCGCTTTCTACATGTGTGTGTACCCCGGATGGCTCTGTCTGTCTGCTTGTGTGAGTGTGTGTTTTTGTTTATCTACTCATTTCTAATTCCACCGGAGCACCGCGCGCGCACTTTCTCTTTACCTTACTTGTCATGAAAAATTTCACGATTTTGCAGTATTTTTTTGTTTCCTTTCTTTTCTTTTCACTGCACAATCCCGCGACTCGACTGGTTACGAAAATTTCACGGTCATTGCATTGTTGCAGGGAATTAAAAAAAAAAGCATTGGAAAAAAAAAAACAACACAACAAAGGGACGCGAAACGGTGACGCGCCGAACCGTAAGTAAATGAAAGAACGACGAGGTCGCGGCGCGACGACGATTGCTCCTTCTTCACTATTAGTAAGTTGGCGACCGAGCGAGCAAAGCCCTGCCCCCTGCCTCCACGACAGTGGCCTGTAGACGATACGCGCACGCTCACTTTACCTCTCTGTCCCTCTTGCGTCTTATATAGATATATATGACAAAGAGAGATAGTGGGTGGGAGAGAGAGAAAAACGTTATATGAAAAAGCCGCGGGTGTCTCGAGCTTGCGAGCCGATGGATTGGTAGGTCGCTGGCTTTGCGGCCGATGATAAGGGAGGGTTTTAGTTTGGGGACAGGGATTATGTAGAGCTCGTTTTTTTTTGTGTGAGTAAGATATATAAGTAAAGGGTTGCGATGAATTTATTAAATTAAAATTATTAACGATTTCATTGATTGAGAGTATCGTTTTAAGGTGATACTTTTATCACTACATGTACAAGAAATGGGTTGCCACGACTAAATAAATATTGGGAATGTAAGCCAAATTTTCAAAATAATNGTATTATAATTACACTTATAATTTCATCTGCCTACACATTTATGGAGTCATTTGTTACACCCATCCCTCCAAATGGAATTCACAGATATAATTAAATATGTTCAGATGGTTCACCGAATTTAGTAAATTTTTGGCATAAGACATAGGATCTATGATCGAAAAAAATTAAAATAAATTTCAAGTTTAATTTAATTTTCACTACAATGAAGCAAAAAAAATGTAATAAAAAATCACTACTACATGCATGAAATACTATGAAAGTATCAATAATTTATCTTACATTTTTCAAAAAATAGTGGCATTGGTTTTTATTCATAAGTTTAAATCACATCAGAACCAAATGTACTTTCTTACACACAAACTGATAAAATTTTACTGAATGCAATCGAAGCTCTAGGCTGATAAGTACTTAATCCAATTTAAAGATCATTGTATTTACAGAACGATAAGATAATTTAAGACATTCTAATGTTTATAATGTCTCAATTTACAGGATAACGCGTGGAAAGAGGCTTTGTCATAATGTCTTAAGACTACTTTATTATATTTTGAAAATTTTTTATTTATGAATGTGTATTAAACGTTACAGTATAATAATTCTTTTAAATAACCAATTTGATGAGTAAAACATTTAAACATATATAGAATAGTTGGTAATGGTAATATTTTTTCTTAATTTGTCTTTTTTAACATAATCTTATTTTTTGTTAACATATTTGAATGTAGACTTAGATACGACGATGATTTAATTCGGTTCTGAAACATCCGTTCTCACCCAATTACAGTTTCAAGTTTCAGAATTACCTATGTAGAGCCTATGAATGCTAATTATAAATTTTAACAAAGATCGTCAAAAAACTGCTCTTCGTATATACAACCCACGCTCTTTTTAACTAGTCGTTTCTCTCGCAGTATCGCCCAACAACCTCAAATCTAATACTCCGAGGCAGAGTATTCGCTCCGTGCACAAACGGCTAAAATTGGAACTTCAGTACCCAAACCACATTTAAAGTACATGTAAATATGTAATCACCGACACTAGCGCCAAAAGTAATGGATTTGGCGCTAGCGTCGGAGAATACATGTACTTTAAATGGGGTTTGGGTACTGAAGTTCCAATTTTTGCCGTTTGTGCATGGAGCGAATATCGCACCTCAAAATTCTAATAAATTCCGTTTATAAAATCATTTCACTCACATACCACCTTACTTCTACTCAAGTTCATCAGACCCACATCCTCTTCCACATCGTCATTGCGTTCCTTCTCACGCTCTTTTTTCAAGAACCCGGGATTATTCCACGGCTGGACATCACCACTGGCGTTGATTACAAAATTCACCGTAGCCACGAAATAAACCCCAGCTATGATCCAAAAGACTCTCTTCCACTCACCGAGGGTCTGATTGGGCGTGAGCACCCCAACGGTGTACGGAGCCGCGATGCCCGCCAAAGCCCCGACGCCATTTTGTATACCCATGAGTACCCCGGCGTGATTTGGGCTAAGGTCCAGCACGTTCACCTTGATCCCGATCAACGAGCTACCCGTCAGTGTCAAACCCACAGTAACCAAGACAACGGCCAGTACGACGTCGCAGCCCGCGTACACGGCCAACAGTAGAAAAACCGCGGGCCCAACGCTCGAAATGGCAACGTTGGCCTTTCTAACCTTACTTATCGACACGCGCTTTTTGGCTATCAGACGGTCAGACAGCCAGGACGCGAACGTACTGAACAGCCAAGAGCTGACTGTGTGCATGGAAGACGCGTAGCCGTTCAGGTGAATCGGTAACTTCAGCACTCCGTTCATGTATTTGGGCAGATCCGACATGATCGTGTAGTTGCACCAGTCTTGCCCGCACTGCATAGCAACGAGGGCCAAGAATGGTTTCGAGGTGAGCACGTGTCTCCAGGGAACTGAAGGTTTTGCCGTTGTCTCCGCAGTGTGGCTGGACATGTGCTCGTGAAGGTATATCCTCTCTTGCTCGGTTATGAAGGGGTGCTCTCGGGGACTGTCGTAGCATAGCGGCACCCAAACGACGTACCACAATATGCCGATGGCTCCGAAGATATAGAATATCCAGGGCCAATTGTCGGTTGACCTGTCCATAATAAGGCCCGAGGCGACCGAGGAGACGAGTATACCCAGTTTAATTCCAGTGTAGACAAATGTTCCGATGACCGATCTCTCCTGGGAAGGGATCCACTGAGCCAACAGATGGCTCATGCCCGGCTGTATGACGCCCTCGCAGAGCCCCATGAGGAGGCGAAGCCCCATAAGAGCTGGGGCGTCGCCCCATTGGGTTACTTTGGGTGTCGCGATGGATAGCAGAGCCGTAAACAGTACTCCGAGGCCGATAATGCGTTTAGCGCCAAATTTTCTGGCTAGTAGGCCACCGGGTAGGTGGGACGCTGCGTAACCCCAGTAGAAAGAGGAAAGAACGATACCCTGTAGGGTGTATCCGATTGGTTAAAAAAAATATGTATATACATGTACATGAATTAACGCCTCGGTCGTAAAAACTCTACGCTAACTCAAAATTGCCTTCAGTTAGTGTTTTCTTTGACCAAAGCGTCGATAAACGTGGGGTAATTCTTGCACTTTTACCTGAGTAACCTCGTCCCACTCAAACTCCCCAACGGAAACGACGGTGGTTTCGTTTTTGAGAACGTTGTCCTCGTAATCGGGACAGGTTTCGTCGATCGACTGAGTAGAGCTGATGTTACTGGAATGTGGTTTGGTCATTTTGGTTATTGCGATCGAGAGGCAGATTCGCAACGTGTATGCGTTGAAAAATGCAAAAAATCCCATCGTTGCAACGATCCATCGTTGGGGACCTTAGGATATATTTTATTGAAATTGTGAATAATAAAACTGGTTGAATGAGTTAAAGTATATTATGTTCATACCTTTTAACTATAGTAAAAATTAAAAAAAAAAAATTATTCTTTATGTTTTGGCACTGGTTTGATATAAGAATATTTATACTATATGTATGTAATGAACATTTTTTTTTATGTCAGTTATCTTAAATCTGGTACCAAATTTATAAAATTCGGGGATCTCTATCCTATTGCACCATTATACTTTTCGAATCATACGTCCATCGTGAGTGTAAAACGTATAGGTGACAAGTATTATAATTACACTTATAATTTCATCTGCCTACACATTNTTATTATTTATAAAATTTTATACAAATCTTACATGTCTCAAATCTAAATTTGATTATAACAAAACTGTACAAACACATTCATGTGTTGTAGATCAAGCTGAAGTATTAAGTAGTCAAGTCAACTCTTTCCAATTTATTCTTATCCAGCATCAAGTCTTTTTTAAGGTGATGAGCAAGTTCCTCTTGCTGAGTAAGTAAGTATAAATTTTGAATCCTTTTCTGCCTTTGTCTTTCCAAATCTTTGACAACTCCAGAGTGCATTTGTTCACTAATAAGTTCGAATAAACAAAATCAAGTAATTATCGAATTTGCTTTGAAAGAGAGTTATAAATCACTAATATCTAACTAAAACATCTAACGTAATTTATAGCTGCTTCTTTGAAAATTCTTTTTATTTCACTAGAAATCCATCAATTAAGAATATAACAAATAACGTCGAAACAATTAATTTTATTGAACAATTCGTTTTATTTACGTAAACATCACAACAAAACATCATAACCTATAACTTAAAACAAAAAATGTATTTTTCTTACCGATCAAATTGTTGCTTTAAATGAACGTATCCAATAATTGTCACAGATACCACAGTACAGCCTGAAAAATTATTCTTTATGTTTTGGCACTGGTTTGATATAAGAATATTTATACTATATGTATGTAATGAACATTTTTTTTTATGTCAGTTATCTTAAATCTGGTACCAAATTTATAAAATTCGGGGATCTCTATCCTATTGCACCATTATACTTTTCGAATCATACGTCCATCGTGAGTGTAAAACGTATAGGTGACAAGTATTATAATTACACTTATAATTTCATCTGCCTACACATTTATGGAGTCATTTGTTACACCCATCCCTCCAAATGGAATTCACAGATATAATTAAATATGTTCAGATGGTTCACCGAATTTAGTAAATTTTTGGCATAAGACATAGGATCTATGATAGAAAAACGTTATATGAAAAAGCCGCGGGTGTCTCGAGCTTGCGAGCCGATGGATTGGTAGGTCGCTGGCTTTGCGGCCGATGATAAGGGAGGGTTTTAGTTTGGGGACAGGGATTATGTAGAGCTCGTTTTTTTTTGTGTGAGTAAGATATATAAGTAAAGGGTTGCGATGAATTTATTAAATTAAAATTATTAACGATTTCATTGATTGAGAGTATCGTTTTAAGGTGATACTTTTATCACTACATGTACAAGAAATGGGTTGCCACGACTAAATAAATATTGGGAATGTAAGCCAAATTTTCAAAATAATACAAAAAAATTCATAACATTATAATAAAACAGTAGTATTTTTTATAAAACAGTGGTAATTTGTAACCGTAATGAAAAAAAATCATNCAATAAACTTGTTTGGTAAGGTCTTGATATATTACCAATTATTTTAGGTAAAGTGGAACGCTTGTCGGGCTCTTGGCATAATAATCAGTGGTACTCCAGATGCTACTTTAACTTCTTCCTGGAGAGTATGTAACAAACATTTTAATCTATTGCAAAATATTTTTATGATTTATAATATTTTTTCTAGGACATTGTTTTTAATGTAGTAACTGATCAGATGTGCAGATGTCCAAATTTCAAAGTGCGAACAAACGCGGCTTGGGTAATTACAGTTTGCAAATCATTTGGCGAGGAAATAAAGATGATTTGGAAACGCATAATGGAAGCTTTTGAAAACTCAAAAACTTTGTCCAGTATCAACGAATATCAACACTACGAAGCTCTTGTTGAACAGGTATAATAAATCACTATTTTTTATTCAACTCTTTTATATTAATTCGCCTATATCATTTTCATTGGATTTTCAGTTGTGCCTTGCATGCTTTATTATTTATTGCATATTAAAATTTTTATTTGGTTTTAAAAAATAATGTTATTGGTGAGAAACATTCTGGTCGGACTAAATAATTAACAGAGTGCGCTTGCTTTAAATTTTTTATACAACTTCATTGGTGATACATTTTTTCAGTTTTTATTTTTCTTAAAACCGTGAACTAGATAAGTTTCTGTGGATTTTATCAGTTAGATCTATCTCTGAAATCTATGTAAAAAAAACATATAAAAACAAAATTTCTAAATAATTGCGTAGTACTTATGAGTAGTGTACTTAGAGAAAAAAAAAAATTTTATTCTCAAGAGATCCTACATGTCATTTGTTTTTAATTATCTGTAGCCTAAAGTCATGCTTCGTGCGGGACATACAAATTCATATATAGCATATATTTTCAAAGATATTCCAGTGATTTAAACAAATAATTCTATTGAATTCTTTGCAGTAATTGTGCCGTATGATAGTGCATTGCAATTTTCGTCTTACAACGGGAAGAAAGAGAGTGAAAAAAATAACCCAAGTTTGTTTACGTAAAACTGGAAAAATGCTTTCGTATTTAACACTTATTTACAAAAACGTCTGCACAAAAGCGTTGAAGAAAATAGACAAAAATTAGAGAAAATACTGTTTTTAAAATTAATTCAGTTATAAATTGTACTGCATGGTGAATTTTGGACCAATATGATCATTTCAACAACCATACAACTATGGATCAGTATTGGCGAGCAGTACTATCAATAATGGGTACCTACCGATGTTGGGTCACTGTTGGGCCGTGTTGGCTTTCTTTTATGGAACTGTGAATCAATTTTAAATTTTTCAAATCAATCACGAATTAAGGTACTATTCTTACTAACATTATTAATTTTAATCATAATTCTGAACTTCTGATCTGGCGCTCACATGTTTCTTAGCTTTGCTAACTCTGACTTTCCGGGAAGATGATTAAGAAATATTTTGCAACTGACTTAAATTTTTGTTGGAATGTGAAAGTATATGATGATGGCTGGAGCATAGCTGTCACGGATTATTTTTAAAAATCGTGACGAGAATACCTTTGTCTCAAACAATAACAACACAGTTTTTCCTTACACCTCCGCCGAAAGTTCGTTCCATCTGACCCGATTTTGAGCTAGAAAAAGCCTCATATCAGTCCTGCCATATGTGCGCAGAACGAAGTGC